>SJYW01040403.1:422252-442398 GCA_006410735.1 Raphicerus campestris | reverse complement strand
GCAAAATTGTTGCCTGAGGAGGCCTTAAAAATAGCTGTGAAAAGAAGAGAAGCAAAAGGCAAAGGGGAAAATGAAAGATATACACATCTGAATGCAGTGTTCCAAAGAATAACAAGGAGAGATTTTTAAAAAAGCCTTCCTCAGAGATCATTGCAAAGAAATAGAGGAAAACAATAGAATGGGAAAGTCTTTTCAAGAAAATTAGACATACCAAGGGAATATTTCATGCAAAGATGGGCTCGATAAAGGACAGAAATGGTATGGACCTAACAGAAGCAGAAGATATTAAAAAGAGATGGCAAGAATACACAGGAGAACTATACAAAAAAGAGATTCACGACCCAGATAATCACAATGGTGTGATCACTCACCTAGAGTCAGACATCCTGGAATGTGAAGTCAAGTGGGCCTTAGGAAGCATCACTATGAACAAAACTATTGGAGGTGATGCAATTCCAGTTGAGCTATTTCAAATCCTGAAAGATGATGCTGTGAAAGTACTACACTTAATATGCCAGCAAATTTGGAAAACTCAGCAGTGGCCACAGGACTCGAAAAAGTCAGTTTTCATTTCAATCCCAAAGAAAGGCAATGCTTACTACCGCACAATTGCAGTCATCTCACACACTAGTAAAGTAATGCTCAAAATTATCCAAGCCAGACTTCAAGAGTCCATGAAAAAAGAACTTCCAGATGTTCACGCTGGATTTAGAAAAGACAGAGGAACCAGAAGTCAAATTGCCACCATCCATTGGATCATCGAGAAAGCAAGAGAATTCCAGAAAAACATCTATTTCTGTTTTATTGACTAAACTAAAGTCTTTGACTGTGTGGATCACAATAAACTGGAAAATTCTTCAAAAGATGGGAATACCAGACCACCTGACCTGCCTCTTGAGAACTCCGTAGGCAGGTCAAGAAGCAACAGTTAGAACTGGACACGGAACAACAGACTGATTCCAAATTGGGAAAGGAGTATGTCAAGGTTGTATATTGTCACCCTGCTTAACTTATATGCAGAGTGCATCATGAGAAATGCTGGGCTGGATGAAGCACAAACTAGAATCAAGATTGCTGGGAGAAATATCAATAACCTCAGATATGCAGATGACATCACTCTTATGGCAGAAAGTGAAGAACTGAAGAGCCTCTTGATGAAAGTGAAAGAGGAGAGTGAAAAAGTTGGCTTAAAACTCAACATTCAGAAAACTAAGATCATGGCATCCATCTCATTACTTCATGGGAAATAGATGGGGAAACAGTGGAAATAGTGAGACTTTAGTTTTCTGGGCTCCAAAATCACTGCAGATGGCGACTGCAACTATGAATTAAAAGATGCTTGGCCTTTGGAAGAAAAGCTATGACCAATCTAGACAGCGTATTAAAAAGCAGAGACATTACTTTGCCAACAAGGGTCAGTCTAGTCAAGGCTATGGTTTTTCCAGTAGTCATGTATGGATGTGAGAGTTGGACCATAAAGAAAGCTGAACACCGAAGAATTGATGCTTTAGAACTATGGTGTTGAAGACTCTTGAGAGTCCCTTGGACAGCAAGGAGATCAAACCAGTCAATCCTAAAGGAAATCAGTCCTGAGTATTCATTGGAAGGACTGATGCTGAAGCTGAAGCTCCAATACTTTGGCTGCCTGATGCAAAGAGGTGACTCATTTGAAAAGACACTGATGCTAGGAAAGACTGAGGGCAGGAGGAGAAGGGGGTGGCATGGTTGGATGACAACATGAATCAATGGACATGAGTTTGAGCAAGCTGTGGGAGATAATGAAGGAGAGGGGAGGCTGGTGTGCCAGAGTCTATTGGGCTACAAAGAACTGAACACGACTGAGTGACTGAACAATGACAATGACTTTGATGTTCATTAACTCCTTTTATGTTTATTGAAAAAGTTATACCTGTTTTTAAAAATTACACATGTTTGGAACTTCCCTGGTGGGAAGAATCCACCTTGCAATGCAGGGGACATGGGTTCCATTCCTGGTAAGGAAACTAAGATCCCACATGCTGTGGAGCAACTAAGTCTATTAGCCACAACTAGAGAATCTGTGAGCCACAATGAAAGATCCCATGTGACACAACAAAGACCCCCACATGCCACAAGTGAGAGCTGACACAGCCAAAGAGATATTAAAAAAAAAAACACAAACCTACATATGTTCAACAAGAAAATCTGGAAAACACAAAAAAATTAAAGAAAAAAGTGAAAATAATTTGTAAATATCATCAATCAGAGATAACCCATTTTCTCTTCTTTTCCTTAGCATGTCAGAGAGGTTATTTTCCTACACATAGTAGGAATTTTATTTTGTAAAATCAATATTATATTTTATACCCTTCTTCATAGGCTGTCTTTCACTTACAATAACTTAGACATCATACATCTCTGGTAATTCTCAAAGAGGCTTGCTCTGACTGATATCATCTTTGTTTCATTGCTGAGGAAACTAATATTCTGAAAATGTGAAGGTTCCCTGAGATCCTGGGGGAGAGCTGTGATTGCAATTTTGATTTTCTAACCATGAGTCTAAAACTCCAGTGATTATATCCCGGTGACACACTACTACCACCACAGAACCCCCATTTATTTCTGATTCTCTACCCTTTTACTATGTAAATTCCATCATGTCCTTCCCTTGCCTCTAACTCTCCACTTTATTCAAAGCCAAAGCCAACAAGCCTGCAATCTGGCTCCCATTGCCTCTCTGACTCTCTGACTTATCAATCATATCTCCCCAACCCTTAATCCACCCTGCCATAGCTTTCTTGCTACAATACCAGGCATTCTGGAAGCTTAGGGATTTATACTTCCTATTTCCTTTACCGAGAATGCTTTTCCTTCAGATATCCACTTGACTCTCTCCTGCACTTTCCTCAGGTCTCTGCTAGGATGTCACACAGTCAATGAAACCCACTCCTTCCATCCCATATAGTGAACTTTAGCTTGAAATGACCTGGAACTTATCATCTGTTTTGCCCTGCTTTGATTTCTCCTTGGTATTTATTACCACATGACTGGCTACATGGGCTTCCCAGGTGGTACAGTGGAAAAGAATGCACCTGCCAATGCAGAAATGATCCCTGGGTCTGGAAGATCCCCTGGAGTAGGAAATGCCAACCTGCTTCAGAATTCTTGCCTGAAAAATTCCAAGGACAGAGGAGGCTGGTGGGCTACAGTCCATGGTGTTACAAAGAGTCAGATATAACTGAGTGAACAAGCACAGCACATACTATATAACTACTTGCTTATTTCTTTCTAATATTTGTTCCCCTTACACGTTATGCCCCAAATCCCAAAGGCAGAAACCTGTTTTCTGTTTTAATTGCAGTGCCTGGAACACATGAGGCCCTTGATACATTTTTTTTTTTTAAATGAATGGTCTAGACTAGGTGACCTGCTCAGTGATTTATATATATTCCCATTCTCTGAGTCTCTTTATAAGACATGGTATTTCCAAGTTCAAATATACATATTTGTGATAACAACTAATCAGGTTTTACTATCAAAGAGTTATGCCAAGTTTAATACTTAAGAACTAAAAGTTACCTTTGACTTCAAGGGTCCAAAAAAACCATGTTGACCCCTTTGCTCATTATTTGTTTGGATTACCATGAAATATATGCAAAGATGGATATTGTTCTAGCACTGTATATACATACATCGGTGTACACTGTTTTACCAAATAAATAAAAAAGAAACTCAACATCCTGGTTCAAGCACTCATTGATTATTTTTAAAATCTACTTAAAGTCTACCTCCACAGAGTCAATCACCAAAGATTAAGTTGTTTGATTAAATTCATCATTGTTTTCAAAGAAGTTGTGTGAGGATGCTTATGTGAGAGTCTTAGTGTAAAAAGAGAGCAAATATGAATCTTAAAAGTTTTATCCACACCCACCGAACAAAATCACTACTTTGGAGAGCTCTAAATTGTCTTCCCTTGTAGTTCAGCAGATGAAGAATCTGCCTGCAATGCAGGAGACCCTGGTTCATTTCCTGGGTTAGGAAGATCCCCTGGAGAAGAGATAGGCTACTCACTCCAGTATTTTGGGGCTTCCTTGGTGGCCCAAATGATAAAGAATCTGCCTGCAATGCAGGAGACCTGCCTGCAATGTTTGATCCCTGGGTTGAAAAGATCCCCTGGAGGAGGGCATGGCAACCTACTCCAGTATTCTTGCCTGGATAATCCCATGGACAGAGGAACCTGATGGACTACAGTCCATGGGGTTGCAAATAGTTGGATACAACTGAACGATTATGTCTATGAGTAGTTACTGGACATTTCTGTACATGGCTTTGGCTTCTTTCCTGAGCTGTCAGAACTGATAATCTAATGGGAAAGAGGGTGTGTATCGAAGTTGGTTGGCATATGATTAGATAACAAATAAAACACATTATTCTCCTTCCATCTTAGCCTCACTCCTGGCTCCAGGTTGACCTGGGCTCCTGGCTTACTGAGGTCTTTGACTTAAAAAGGATTAAGTTTGAATAGTACTGCCCTGCTTCTCGTCTAATCCTCTTTAGGACAATAGTGGCTATAGAAGAGAGTATCTCATTTGTGCAGATGGCTTAATTTAAACAGCTATTCATAAAGACTGACTTGGGCCAACAACAAAACTCCGGTTTTCTCTCATCCTGCGAGTAGGGCCACTCCTCATCCCAGAGTCTCCAAGGCATGATATGTACCCACCATCCAAGTAAATTTACACAAAATTGATTAACATTTCACTTGCATGTTATTGAATGTGATGTATGAGTTTTAAATCATATAGCTCATGACAGTCAACAAAACACTAAAATGCCTCTTTTTTTAAAAATAATGATTTGGATGATGTCGCTGAAGTTTCCTAAATTATTGAGACTATAAACTAATTTATTAAATTTAGTGAAAAGTTACCATATTAAGTAAGATGACTCTTTTTCTATGAAAAACCTTCTCATGAAAGGTTAAATAACTCTCCCATTATTCTTTCAGTGTCTAAGATAAATGGTCTTGATTTGTCAGGTAGATTATATTTAACTCAACACTCCACCAAAATTAAAAGGAACATTTGAGAAATGGAAGAGGTGAAGGAAAGGGGGTTGAACAAAATAAATGGCACATTCATGTTTATTTGTGTCTGTTTAGATTCCCAACTAGACTGTAAGTGATCTTAAAATTATTAGTTTCTCCACCCTTCTCAGCTGTCCAACTCACAGTATGATGGCTTTAAACAATGCACCACTGGAGAAGCACAGCCTGAAAAATGAATTTTCTTTTGGAAAAAATTTGAAGGGACAATAGTGTATCTTCAGCTGGTGTCTGCTGCTATAGCCTCCATTCTATTCTAATCTTCTAAATACCCCTTCATTCTTATAAACATTTTAATGTTTTCTAGGGTCCAGGATCCCCTCTCCCAAAGAAAGAAAATTAATCATGGAATACCAACCATGTCCACATATTGTACAAGGCACTAGGTTTCTATAAAGAAAGCTCTTGCTAAAAGAGGTACACTACGTACATGATACATTGAACATTTATGCATGTTTAAAAAGGTACTGAAATACAGAGAAAAAAGTATTTACTGATATGATTCCGACAGGTTCATTTGTACTCAAACATTTTCTTAAAAGCATCTAAGAAAGGCAGTAATTAACTCAGTGTTTAGGACCAGATTATAGAAAGTATAGAATCATGACTGAGGAAATAGAAGAATATATTGAGAGCAAAGGGAAGACATTGAAGATTTTGGCAACAGCAAATGAAAACCAAGCTTTCAGAAGAATAATCTGGAATTGATGTTAAAGAAAATCTGAATTAGGAAAAAATCAGATATAAAAATATCACTTAGGAAGCTACTGTTCTCAAAACTGGCATAAAAATAAACATCTGAATAGACCTAATTCTATTAAAGAAATTAATTTTATAATAAAAAGCCCTCATATACTCTTCTGCTTCTGAACATGATAGTTTAATCAGTAGAATACTTCTTGTAGTAAAAAACTGGACAAAACAAATAAAAATTGTTTCTGACTTTGCACAACAGATAGTATAGGACTCTAATCCCTGAAATAAAAGAAAAGACACAATGTGAACTCTATGTTCTCCTTGGAAGCACTTTCTAGACTATGGTTTAGGGATGGAAAACATAGCAGAGCATAGTGATTGCTGAGTTGAAAATACAAAGATTGAAATTAGAAAGGACTAAGGCGTTAGAAATGTGTGGGGCATAGTATTGGAAAGGTGAGAAATTAAAAAAAAATGAAGAACTCCANAAAAGACACAATGTGAACTCTATGTTCTCCTTGGAAGCACTTTCTAGACTATGGTTCAGGGATGGAAAACATAGCAGAGCATAGTGATTGCTGAGTTGAAAATACAAAGATTGAAATTGGAAAGGACTAAGGCATTAGAAATGTGTGGGGCATAGTATAGGAAAGGTGAGAAATAAAAAAAAAAAATGAAGAACTCCAGAAATCACCACAGTGGGTTCCTTTGATTGCTATTTAATACTAAGCTGTAACATAAGATGAAATTCTATGAGTAAACTCTGGGAAATAGCGCAGGACAGGGGAGTGCTGCAGGACTGACGTGCTGCAGTGCTTGGAGTTGCAAAGAATCAGACATAACTTAGCGACTGAACAGCAACAACAAATATGAGGCTGAGAAAAACACTACTAGGGAGCTGAAAGCTTAACAATTCCCAGAACACACTTAAGGCTGGGAGTTGTTCAAGTTCTGACCAGCCAGTGAAAAGACTTTGCTGAATGCCTAGGACATGACTTCAGAAAGAGCCAATATTTTGGGCTACTGGGACCAAGATCCCTCACCCCACCCAACAGCTTGAAGACCCCAGTGCTGGGAAGTCTCAGTTCAAGTAACTTACTAGGCAAGGACACAACCTCACCCATCAGCAGACAGTTGCCTAAGGACTTCCTGAGCCCACAGCCACCTCTAGACATGACCCTGCCCACCAGAGGGCCAAGACCAAGCTCTACCCACCAGTGGGCAAGTGCTGGCCCCTTCCCCCAGATGCCTGTACAAACCTCTAGACCAGCCTCACCCACCAGGGGGCAAACACCAGAAGCAAGGAAACTAAGGTCCTATAGTCTGCAGAGTTTGCAAATGCAGGGCAGATCCTATCCTGGGACCACTTGGCTCCTGGCCCTTGGGTGATGTGAGGAAAGTGGACTGCTAGGGTGCATAGGATATCTCCTACAGAGGGCCACTTCTACAAGATTGAGAAACATAACTCACCTATAACATACATAAAAATACAAATAGTACTGAGTGAAAGTTTGATGAGATACTCACATAATTGTTGACTACCTCCCCACAAATTACATATTATTTGCAAAAGGGGAATAGCAATTTTAAGTAGAGAAACCTGGGAGACATAACCCAAATAAGGTGATCAAGGCTAACACTATCATTATTGGAACAAACTGAAATCATGTATTTCCTAATATAATGCACTGAGAAGGATTCAGCCTCATGTGTATAGCCTTCTTACCCAAGATGAAAAACCTGAATCTGATCATGAGGAAATAGACACAATCAAATTGAAGGATACTTCGCAAAACTAACTGTATTCTGAAAATATTTATCAAGAAAATAAAGGAAATCTAAAGGAGCTGTTCCATGTAAAAGAGATCTTAAAAGACATGAAAAATATCTGAACCAGGAAAAAGAACCTCATAGGAAAATTTTTGGACCAAAAGGACATTTGGGGTCAACTGATTAAATTTGAATATAGGCTATGAATTATATAATAATGATGCATCAGTGTTAGATTTCCTGATTTTAATAACTGCTACAGTGATATTAAAGAATTTTCTTATTGCTAGCAAATACATACATGTTTGGGGCATGAAAGGGAAAAAACACTACACCAATGGTGAAGAATCATTCTTTCACTGTTATTATTATTGATAAAGTATCCAAGGTGATTTCAGGACAAAGTTATACTATGCTATTGCCTTTGGAGGATCCTGACATTTCCAAGGCTTTAGGTTGAGATATATAGGGCTTTGCAGGTGGCTCAGTGGTAAAGAATCTGCCTGCCAATGTGGGAGATGTGGGTTTAATCCCTGGGTCGTGGAGATCCCCTGGAGAAGGAAATGACAAATCACTCCAGTATCCTTGCCTAGGAAATTCCAAGGACAGAGGAGCCTGGCAGGATACAGTCTATGGGATGGCAAAAGAGCTGGACATGACTTAGCAACTAAACAACAACATGTGACATAAAATTTACCATTAATTTGTACAAATTCTTGACTATAATAACAAGAAACCAGAATAAGCTTATTATTACAAATAAGTCTGAATTTAAATTTTAGGGTTTCTAAACACTGAAATTGGCCTAATTCAAAGTAGTCTAAACTATGAGAATTACTCTTGAAAGCAACCAACAGTGAGAGTCTAGATGAGCTACAGAGGAAAAAAAAGCTTTGTAATACTGAGGCATCTTCTTATCTGGTCCCATTTGGAATCAGGAGACAGAGAAAAGAGATGAATTATACTATGTTCCCTTAATAGTCTCTGTGCACAAACACCATCCATTTCTAACCCCATCTTCCTGCTCAACATACAAGTTCCTCCTTACCCCTATGAAACAATCATTGATCATACATGTTTTTGTTTTTAATCTGAGCAGCTATTGAATATTATTATATGATTTTTAAAGCCCAGACACACTGGTAAGAGTTAACAGGAATCCAAGATACTATCAAATATATTTAAACATAATGCTTGAGTGGTCTTTGCAGCTGGTAGGTTATACATAAAATATGTTCAGCCAGTGATAGCGTCCTTATCTAAAGACAGAAGCTAGCAAAATTTCATCCTGTGTGCTCTGTCAGATTGTTCCCTTGGACAGATGGCAGAAGACTCCCAATGACAAGTGTGAGATGCTATCTGAGTGTCATGGCAGTGGTTTTCTCATTGCCCTGGACAGAGTTCCCTGGCTACTCTCTTCATTTGAAGTGTGCAAATGAGTAGATGTGGATAGCAGAATGTGTGTGATCAATAAACTCATGTAATTAGACTCTAGCTGAAAGGATGGGTCTTATGAAAGAATTTTCATTAATGCTTGCCCTTTATGCCTGGATGGGGGTTCACGTTGTCTCACCTTCTAATGTATCTTTCCCAAGTGACAAAAGTAAAATGACAACAGAAATTATCAATTTTTAAAATATTGCCCACCTTGTCCAGAATCAGGCCTTTTACTTCCTTGACTCGTGGCACCATCTGGGAACACCCAAACCCAACACTCTCCTCAGAACACTGTCTGCCTTTATCTTATCTCATTTCCCTGCTGCTAAAAAGCACTACTACTCAGTGGATTTGAACCTATGCACCCCAGTGCAGAAGTTCCTCCCTTAAATCTCTACACTTCATCATTATTATACCCACATGCAACATAAAACTGAACATCTTAATCATTTTTAAATGTACAGTTCAGTAGTGTTAATCAAGCACATTCACATTCTTACGTAAACAAACTCCCAAAGTCTTTCCATATTGCAAAAGAAACCCTATACCCATTAAACGACAACTTCCCATCACCCTCCTGCCAGCCTCTGGCAACCACTACTCTACTTTCTATCTCTATATGTTTGACTACTCTAGGTACCTCATATAGTAGAATAATGCAGTATATGTATTTTGTGTCTGGTTTATTTCACTCAGCATAGTGTCCTCAAGGTTCATCCAAGTTTTAGCATGTGTCAGAATTTCCTTTCTTTTTAAATATGAATCAAATTTCATTGTACGTATATATCACATTTTGTTTACCCATTAATCCTTTGATGGACACTTGGGTTGCTTCCACATTTTGGCTATTGTAAATAATGCTGCCATGAACAGATGTACAAGTATTTCTTTGAGTCTGTTTTCAATTTTCAGTTCTTTTGGGAACATGGCTCAAAGTGGAATTGTTGGATCATTTGGAAATCTGGGTGCTTTTTTTTTTTTTGAGGAAACACCAGACTGTTTTCCATAGTGGTAGTGGCTGCACCACTTTTCATTCACAGAAACAGTGCTTCAATTTCTTTATATCTTCACCAACAGTTGTTATTTTTGGTAACTTTTGGCTTCCAGGTGGTGCTAGTGGAGAAGGCAATGGCAACCCACTCCATACTCTTGCCTGGAAAATCCCATGGATGGAGGAGCCTGGCGGGCTGCAGTCCATGGGGTCACAAGGAATTGGACATGACTGAGCAACTTCACTTTCACGCATTGGAGAAGGAAATGGCAGCCCACTCCAGTGTTCTTGCCTGGAGAATCCCAGGGATGGAGAAGCCTGGTGGACTGCCGTCTATGAGGTCACACAGAGTTGGACATGATTGAAGTGACACAGCAGCGGCAGCAGCAATAGTAAAGAACCTGCCTAGCAAAGCAGGAGACTTAAAAGCCCAGGATTCGATCCCTGAGTTGGGAAGTCTCCCTGGAGTAGGAAATGGCTACCCACTCCAGTATTTCTTGCCTGGAGAATCCCATGGACAGAAGAGTCTGAAGGACTACAGTCCATGGGGTCGCAAAGAGTCAGACACGACTGAAGCGACTTAGCACTTAACTTTGTTTTTGATAGCAGCTACATTAGTTTGCTCATTCTCAGTCACTCAGTCATGCCCACCTCTTTGTGACCCCATGGACTATAGCCCGCCAGGCTCCTCTGTCCATGGAATATCCAGGCAAGAATACTGGAGGAGGTTGCCATTTCCTTCTCCAGGGAAATCTTCCTAACCCAGGGATCAAATCCTCATCTCCTATGTCTCCTGCTTTGACAGACAGATTCTTTACCACTGCACCACCTGGCTGTAACATAGTTCCATAATCCCAAAGACTGGGTAACTCTACCAACAAAAGTTTATTTTTTCAAAATTTTGTGGACTGGAATTCCAAGATTAAGATCTCAGCAGATTTAGTTTCTCTTGAGGATTCTCTCCTTGGCTTGCAAATGGCCACATTTCTGCTGTGTCCTCACAGGACTTTCTCTGTGTGTGGGCATCTCTGGTGTCTCTTCCTCTTCTTATAAGGACACAAGTCCTGTTGGATTAATACTCTATCTTTAAGAACTTGGTTAACCTTAGTTACCTTATTAAAGGCCCTGTCTCCGGTACAATCACATTCTAAGGTATTAGGGGAGGAGGATTAGGGCTCCAATCTGAATTTGGAGAAGAGGACATGATTTAGTTTATAAGAGTAGCCATCCTAGGAGTGTGAGGAGGTATCTCACTGTGGTTTTGCTTTGCATTTCCATAATAATTAATAATGTTAAGCATCTTTGTACATATTTTTTGCACATTTGTATATCTTCTTTGGACAAATGTCTATTCAAGTCTATTGTCAATATTTTAACCAAGCTATTTTTGTTGTTGTTATCCAATTGTTGTTGCAGAGTTATAGGACTTTTTGTGTATATTCTCTATTAATCTTTTATTATAATTGTGATTTTCAAACATTTTCTTCCATTTGATGGGTTGCCTTTTCACTCTGTTGAGCGCATGCTTATATATTTTATAAATTCTTTTAGTCTGCAAGTTATTTAGAGAGTAAAGTCCTGAAGCTACTCTTTCACTGATTTCATGCCAAGTGTTTAGACATTTAATAATTTGTCTTAAAATTCATGTCATTTGATAATGCAGCAACCACTTGACAAAAGTATTCAAAATAAAGAAGGCCTTATAAACCTTTTTTTTCTTACATTTTCCCCCTTTTAACCAGAGTGACTACCTTTCTGGTGTTAAAATCTTACTGTTTTCTATAATCATGTAAGCACATGTTTCTCCAAACATCTATAACCTTTAATACTCCTTTGACATGCCACTGACCTCTTTGTAAGCCTGAGAGAAAGAGAGGTAGCTTTAAAAATTGTATTTCCTACAAGAAAAATTTTTTAAAATAGTGGATTATTCTTGAAATTATTCCAGTCAACAATGTGCTTGGTTAATTGTAATGTTGATGGACAACAGCAAAAGGGAATAATATAGGACTTGACCTCAAGAAGGCTGAAGTAGAGACCTCCAAAAATCTACTCTATTTACCAGCAAGAAGAACACTGGTAAAAAACTGTCAAAATCAAATCAACTTTTCCAGAATTCTGAAAATTAACTACAGGCTTGCAACAATCTGAGGAATATTAATTCAAGACTCAGTGACTGAATCTATGTAAGAACAGCAAACCTCATAATGTTTAAAATACTCCCACGCCTCTCTCTCCAGCTCTGTGGTAGCTATGAAAGCTAATAGCCTCACAAATACTGAGCTGTGAGAATTGGTAGTCTAGCAGCCCCTGGGGAAGTACACAAATTGGTTTGGAGCTTCCAACAGTCCCTTCCCCAGAGAACTGTCACTATTAGACTTCTCTTAACAGTTTGTTGAAAACTTCCATTCTCAGGGTCTGTCTTTTTTTTTCTTGGATCAGAACTCACACTGTGTGAACAGTCCTACCCACAGGGCACTTGTCAAAACAACAGCTGCCATTGTTTAACATCACAGCTACATGTGGTTATCCTGCTTGCACAGGGCTATTTGGATGCATAGGGCTGTGTAGAAGTTCAAAAAAATCTGAGGCCCTAAATTCTCACCTTTGGCTAACTTGAGGGTCCATACAAATTCTAACTTCACTGAAGTATTGAAAGCATGCTCACCACATATAAAGAACCCTTTAGCAATGGCTAAGAGATTTACTGATTCAAGGTATTTTAGGAAATCTCTTTCTAATTATTACCTGCCAAGTAAACAAACTGNCCCCTTTTAACCAGAGTGACTACCTTTCTGGTGTTAAAATCTTACTGTTTTCTATAATCATGTAAGCACATGTTTCTCCAAACATCTATAACCTTTAATACTCCTTTGACATGCCACTGACCTCTTTGTAAGCCTGAGAGAAAGAGAGGTAGCTTTAAAAATTGTATTTCCTACAAGAAAAATTTTTTAAAATAGTGGATTATTCTTGAAATTATTCCAGTCAACAATGTGCTTGGTTAATTGTAATGTTGATGGACAACAGCAAAAGGGAATAATATAGGACTTGACCTCAAGAAGGCTGAAGTAGAGACCTCCAAAAATCTACTCTATTTACCAGCAAGAAGAACACTGGTAAAAAACTGTCAAAATCAAATCAACTTTTCCAGAATTCTGAAAATTAACTACAGGCTTGCAACAATCTGAGGAATATTAATTCAAGACTCAGTGACTGAATCTATGTAAGAACAGCAAACCTCATAATGTTTAAAATACTCCCACGCCTCTCTCTCCAGCTCTGTGGTAGCTATGAAAGCTAATAGCCTCACAAATACTGAGCTGTGAGAATTGGTAGTCTAGCAGCCCCTGGGGAAGTACACAAATTGGTTTGGAGCTTCCAACAGTCCCTTCCCCAGAGAACTGTCACTATTAGACTTCTCTTAACAGTTTGTTGAAAACTTCCATTCTCAGGGTCTGTCTTTTTTTTTCTTGGATCAGAACTCACACTGTGTGAACAGTCCTACCCACAGGGCACTTGTCAAAACAACAGCTGCCATTGTTTAACATCACAGCTACATGTGGTTATCCTGCTTGCACAGGGCTATTTGGATGCATAGGGCTGTGTAGAAGTTCAAAAAAATCTGAGGCCCTAAATTCTCGCCTTTGGCTAACTTGAGGGTCCATACAAATTCTAACTTCACTGAAGTATTGAAAGCATGCTCACCACATATAAAGAACCCTTTAGCAATGGCTAAGAGATTTACTGATTCAAGGTATTTTAGGAAATCTCTTTCTAATTATTACCTGCCAAGTAAACAAACTGATGACTGTGAACAGGAAAGAACACAGACTTTCAGAATTAGCCAAGGCAAATCACTAAATAAATAGCAACAACAATAATAACAGTAACAACAATAAAACCTGGGTAGTAGTAGAGTCTGATTTTCAGAGTTGACACTTTATATTATTTAAAATGTCCAATTTTCCATCAAAGATGAANAGCCAAGGCAAATCACTAAATAAATAGCAACAATAATAACAGTAACAACAATAAAACCTGGGTAGTAGTAGAGTCTGATTTTCAGAGTTGACACTTTATATTATTTAAAATGTCCAATTTTCCATCAAAGATGAACAAGACCTGCAAAGAAACTTGAAACTATGGCCAATACATTAGGAGTGGCGATGGGATTGGGCAAACAATCAATAGAAACTATCTCTAAGGACAACTAGAAGTTGGATTTTCCAGGCAAAGATTTTTAAATCAACTAGCATGAATATGTTCAAATACCTAAAGAAAATTATATCTAAAGAATTAAAGAAAATATAATAATAATGATGTTTCACCAAATAGAGAATATCAACTAGAAGACAGAATTTATCCTTTAAAAAAAAGAGTAAAATAGAAATTCTAGAGTTGAAAAGTACAATAACTAAAATTTTAAAATTCACTACAGGGGCTCAACAGCAGATATGAGACCACAGAAGAAAAAAAAATAGTAAACTGAAGGCAGGTCAATTAAGAATATCTAGTCTGGGAAATAACAATGAAAAGAATGACATAAATAAATAAAGGCTCAGAGACTTCAGGGACACCATCAGGCAAGCCATCACACATACACATGGGAATTTCAGAAGGAGAGAAGAGAAAGAAGAACATAAGAAATATTTGAAGAAATAATGGCCTAAAACTTCCTAAATTTGATGGAAACTATTAATCTGCACATTGAAAATGTTCAATATACTTCAAGTAGAATAAAATTGACCCACACCTGGACACATCATTGTCAAAAGCTAAAAAACAGAGATAATCTTGAAAACAGCAAGAGGAAAATGATTACCACATACATGGGATTCACAGTAATATTAACAGCTGACTTCTCATCAGAAACACAGGTACCAGAATCCAGTGGGATGACATATTCAAAGTGCTAAAAGAAAATAGACTGACAACAAAAATTTTATATCCAATTAAATTATTCTTCAAATGTTAAAAAAAAATTAAGCTATTTCCAGATAAACAAAAATGGAGAAAATCTATCAGTAGTAGAAACTGACAAATTAAACTTAATATTCATGTACAAATGCTAAGAATCCAGAATGGCTAAAACAATCTTTAAAAGTCACCTATTGTGATGACCAAAATCCAAAATATTAATAACACCAAATGCTGACAAGTATGTGGAACAAGAACGTTCATTCATTTAGTGGGAATGCAAAATGGTACAGCCATGTTGGAAGACAGTTCAGCAGTTTCTTTCAAAACTAAACATATGCATACCATATGATTCCGTAACTTCACTCCTTGGTATTCATCCAAAGGAATTAAAAGTTATTTTTACACAAAATCCTGCACATGAAAATTTATAGTAGCTTTATTCATAATTGTCACACATAGAAAGCAAACAAAATATCCTTTAGTAGGAAAGGGAATAAATAAGCTGTGTATATAAACAATAGAATATTATTCATAACTAAAAAGAAATGAGCCATCAAGCCATAAAAAGACATGGAGGAACCATAAATGCATATTACTGAGTGAAAGAAACTGATCTGAAAAAGCTATGTATGATACAAGCTACGTGACTTTCAGGAAAAGAAAAACCAATAGTGACAGTAAGAAGATTAGTGGCTGCCAGGGGTTGAAGGTTGGAGAGGGATTAAGAGGCAGAACACTGAAGACTTTGGGGACAGTGAAAATACTCGGTATGACACCCTAATGGTGGATGCATGTCAATATACATTTAACCAAACCCATAAAATACACAATATTTACAGTGAACTGAAAGTACTTATAATACTGAAAGTAATATGAACTATGGATTTTGAATGATTATGATACACCAGTGTAAATTCATCAAATACACTCTAGTGGGGGATGTTGATAATGGAGGAGGTTGTGCATGTGTGGGCACAGAGAATATATGGGAAATACTTGTACCTTCCCCTCAGTTTTGCTTTGAACCTAAAACTGCTCTTTAAAAATAGTCTAAATAGTTGTAAAACTTATGGGACAAACAAAAAGAACACAAGTAAAATAATATTAAAACTTGAGGTGCAAAAAAAAGCTTACTATGAAGCTACAGTAATCAAGATAATGAATGAGGTATTATTGGCATAAGAAAATAGATCAATGGAATTCAACTGAGAGTCCAGAAATAAAAACTTACAATTACAGTCAAATGATTTTTAACAAAGTTGCTAGATAATTGAGTGGAGAAAAACAGTCTTTGAAAAAATGGTGCCAGGACAGCTAGATATCTAATGCAAAAGAATAAAGTTGATCCCCTACTCCACATCATATATAAATTTTAATTCAAAATGGGTCAGAGGCTCAAATTAAAAACTAAAACTGTAGATCTTTAGAAGAAAATAGAAATAAACCATCATGACTTTGAACTAGGCAGTAGTTTTTTAGATATGAAACCAAAAGCAAAAAGCAAAAAAAGGGGAAAAAAATAAATTGGACTTCATCAAAATTAAAACTGTGCTTCAAAAAACATCATTAAGAAAGTAAAATACACCTCATGAAATAATAGCAAAATTTTACAAGCCATATGCTTTACAAGCCAGATGCCATGATTTTCGTTTTCTGAATATTGAGCTTTAAGCCAACTTTTTCACTCTCCATTTTCACTTTCATCAAGAGGCTTTTTAGCTCCTCTTCACTTTCTGACATAAGGGTGGTGTCATCTGCATATCTGAGGTTATTGATATTTCTCCTGGCAATCTTGATTCCAGCTTTTGCTTCTTCCAGTCCAGCGTTTCTCATGATGTACTCTGCATATAAGTTAAATAAGCAGGGTGACAATATACAGCCTTGACATACTCCTTTTTCTATTTGAAACCAGTCTGTTGTTCCGTGTCCAGATGTACCTGTTGCTGCCTGATCTGCATGCAGATTTCTCAAAAGGCAGGTCAGGTGGTGTGGTATTCCCATCTCTTTCAGAATTTTCCACAGTTTATTGTGATCCACACAGTCAAAGGCTTTGGCATAGTCAATAAAGCAGAAATAGATGTTTTTCTGAAATTCTCTTGCTTTTTCCATGATCCAGTGGTTGGTGGCAATTTGATCTCTGGTTCCTCTGCCTTTTCTAAAACCAGCTTGAACATCAGGAAGTTAATTTACTCTTATTTTCTCCTGTTCTGAAGGCTGTCTTTTCACCTTGCCTATAGTTTCCTTTGTTGTGCAGAATTTTTAAATTTTAATTATGTCCCACTTGTTTATTTTTGCTTTTATTTCCAATATTCTGGGCGGTGGGTCATAAAAGATCCTGCTGTGATTTATGTTGGAGAGTGTTTTGCCTATGTTCTCCTCTGAGTTTTATAGTTTCTGGTCTTACATATAGATCTTTAATCCTTTTTGAGTTAATTTTTATGTATAGTGTTAGAAAGTGTTCTAGTTTCATTCTTTTACAAGTAGTTGACCAGTTTTCCCAGCATCACTTGTTAAAGAGATTGTCTTTTCTCCATTGTATATTCTTGCCTCTCTAATAAAGATGACGTGTCCACTGGTGCATGGATTTATCTCTGGGCTTTCTATTTCACTCCATTGATCTATATATCTGTCTGTGCCAGTACCATACTGTCTTGATGACTGTGGCTTTGTAGTAGAGCCTGAAATCAGGCAGGTTGATTCTTCCAGTTCCATTCTTCTTTCTCAAGATTGCTTTGGCTATTCAATGTTTTTTGTATTTGCATACAGTTTGTGAAAAATACCATTGGTGGCTTGATAGGGATTGCATTGATTCTATAGATTGCTTTTGGTAGTATACTCATTTTCACTATATTGATTCTTCTGGTCCATGAACATGGTATATTTCTCCATCTATTAGTGTTCTCTTTGATTTCTTTCACCAGTGTTTTATAGTTTTCTAAATATAGGTCTTTTGTTTCTTTAGGTAGATATATCCCTAAGTATTTTATTCTTTTCATTGCAATGGTGAATGGAATTGTTTCCTTAATTTCTCTTTCTATTTTCTCATTATTAGTGTATAGGAATGCAAGGGATTTCTGTGTGTTTATTTTACATCCTGAAACTTTACTATATTCATTGATTAGCTCTAGCAATTTTCTGGTGGAGTCTTTAGGGTTTTCTATATAGAGGATCATTCATCTGCAAACAGTGAGAGTTTTACTTCTTCTTTTCCAATTTCGATTCCTTTTATTTCTTTTTCTGCTCTGATTGCTGTGGCCAAAATTTCCAAAACTATGTTGAATAGTAGTGGTGAGAGTGGGCACCCTTGTCTTTTTCCTGAATTTAGGGTAAATGCTTTCAGTTTTTCACCATTTAGGATAATGTTTGCTGTGGATTTGTCATATATAGCTTGTATTATGTTGAGGTATGTTCCTTCTATTCCTACTTTCTGGAGGGTTTTTATCATAAATGGATGTTGAATTTTGTCAAAGGCTTTCTCTACATCTATTGAGATACTCATATGGCTTTTATTTTTCAATTTGTTAATGTGGTATATTACATTGATTGATTTGTGGATATTGAAGAATCCTGAATCCCTGGGATAAAGCCCACTTGGTCATGATGTGTGATCTTTTTAATGTGTTGTTGGATTCTTATTGGTAGAATTTTGTTAAGGGTTTTTGCATTTATGTTCATCAGTGATATTGGCCTGTAGTTTTCTTTTTTTGTGGCATCTTTGTCAGGTTTTGGTATTAGGGTGATGGTTGCCTCATAGAATGAGTTTGGAAGTTTACCTTCTTCTGAAGTTTTCTGAAGAATTTGAATAGTATAGGTGTTAGCTTGTCTCTAAAGTTTTGGTAGAATTCAGCTGTGAAGTCGTCTGGAGCTGGGCTTTTGTTTGCTGGAAGCTTTCTGATTACAGTTTCAATTCCTATGCTTGTGATGGGTCTGTTAAGATTTTCTGTTTCTTTCTGGTTCAGTTTTGGAAAGTTATACTTTTCTAAGAATTTGTGCTTTCTTCCGAGTTGTCCATTTTATTGGCTTATAGTTGCTGTTAGTAGTCTCTTATGATCCTTTGTATTTCTGTGTTGTCTGTTGTGATCTCTCCATATTCATTACTAATTTTATTGATTTGATTTTTATCCCTTTGTTTCTTGATGAGTCTGGCTAATGGTTTGTCAATTTTATTTATCTTCTCAAAGAATCAGCATTTGGCTTTGTTGATTTTCGCTATGGTATCTTTTGTTTCTTTTGCATTTATTTCTGCCCTAATTTTAAAGATTTCTTTCCTTCTATTAACCCTGGAGTTCTTAATTTCTTCCCTTTCTAGTTGCTTTAGGTGTAGAGTTAGGTTATTTATTTGACATTTTTTTCTTGTTTCTTGAGGTATGCCTGTATTGCTATGAATCCTCCCCTTAGCTCTGCTTTTACAGTGTCCCACAAGTTTGGGGTTGTTGTGTTTTCATTTTCATTTGTTTCTATGTATATTTTGATTTCTTTTTAAAATTTCTTCTTTAATTTGTTGATTATTCAGCAGTGTGTTGTCCAGCCTCCATATGTTGGGATTTTTAATAGTTTTTCTCCTGTAATTGACATCTAATCTTACTGCATTGTGGTCAGAAACGATGCTTGGAATGATTTCAACTTTTTTGAATTTATCAAGGCTAGATTTACGGCCCAGGATGTGACCTATCCTGGAGAAGGTTCTATGTGCGCTTGAGAAAAAGGTGAAATTCATTGTTTTGAGGTGAAATGTCCTATAGATATCAATTAGATCTAACTGGTCTATTGTATCATTTAAAGTTTGTGTTTCCTTGTTAATTTTTTTTTACTTGATCTATCCATAGGTGTGAGTGGGGTATTAAAGTCTCCCACTATTATTGTGTTACTGTTAATTTCCCCTTTCATACTTGTTAGCATTTGTCTTATATATTGCGGTGCTCCTATATTGGGTGCATATATATTTATAATTGTTATATCTTCTTCTTGGATTGATCCTTTAATCATTATGTAGTGGCCTTCTTTGTCCCTTTTCACAGCCTTTGTTTTAAAGTCTATTTTGTCGGATATGAGTACTGCTACTCCTGCTTTCTTTTGGTCTCTATTTGCATGGAATATCTTTTTCCAGCCCTTCACTTTCAATCTGTATGTGTCTGTGGTTTTGAGGTGGGTCTCTTGTAGGCAGCATATATAGGGATCTTGCTTTTGTATCCATTCAGCCAGTCTTTGCCTTTTGGTTGGGGCATTCAACCCATTTACATTTAAGG
>SJYW01040403.1:377445-402330 GCA_006410735.1 Raphicerus campestris | reverse complement strand
TTGATCTCTGGTTCCTCTGCCTTTTCTAAATCTGGCTTGAACATCTGTAAGTTCTCAGTTCATGTACTGTTGAAGCCTGGCTTGGATAATTTTGAGCATTACTTTGCTAGCATGTGAAATGAATGCAATTGTGAGGTAGTTTGAGCATTCTTTTGCTTTACCTTTATTTGGGAATGGAATGAAAATTGACTTTTTCCAGTCCTGTGACCACTGCTGAGCTTTTCAAATTTGCTGGCATATTGAGGGCAGCACTTTTACAGCATTATCTTTCAGGATTTGACATAGCTCAACTGGAATTCCATCACCTCCACCAGCTTTGTTCACAGTGATGCTTCCTAAGGCCCACTTGACTTCACATTCCAGGATGTCTGGCTCTAGGTGAGTGATCACACCATCGTGGTTATCTGGGTCATGAAGATCTTTATTGTATAGTTCTTCTGTGTATTCTTGCCACCTCTTCTTAATATCTTCTGCTTCTGTTAGGTCCATACCATTTCTGTCTTTTATTGAGCCCATCTTTGCCTGAAGTGTTCCCTTGGTATCTCTAATTTTCGTGACGAGATCTCTTGACTTTCCCATTCTATTGTTTTCCTCTATTTCCTTGCATTGGTTACTTAGGAAGGCTTTCTTATCTCTCCTTGCTATTCTTTGGAACTCTTCATTCAGAAGACTATATCTTTCCTTTTCTACTCTGCCTTTAGCTTCTCTTCTTTCTCAGCTATTTTTAGGTCTCCTCAAACAACCATTTTGCCTTTTTGCATTTCTTCTTCTTGGGATTAGTTTTGATCACTGCCTCCTGTACAATATTATGAGCCTTTGTCCATAGTTCTTCAGGTATTCTGTCTATCAGATCTAATCCCTTGAATCTATTTATCACTTTCATTGTATAATTGTAAGGGATTTGATTCAGGTCATACCTGAATTGACTAGTGGGTTTCCGTACTTTCTTCAGTTTGAGTCCAAATTTTGCAATAAACAGTTAATGATCTGAGCCACAGTTAGCTCCTGGTCTTTTTTTTTTTTTTTCCCTTGGACAGTACAGAGCTTCTCCATCTTTGGCTGCAAAGAATATAATCAATCTGATTTTGGTATTGACCATCAAGTGATGTCCATGTATAGAGTTGTCTCTTGTGTTGTTGGAAGAGGGTGTCTGCTATGACCAGTGCATTGTCTTGGCCAAACTCTCTTAGCCTTTGCCCTGCTTCATTTTGTACTCCAACGCCAAACTTGCCTGTTACTCCAGATATCTCTTGACTTGATACTTTTGCATTTTAGTCCCCTGTGATGAAAAGGACATTTTTTTTTTTTTTGGTGTTAATTCTAGAAGTTTTTATAGGTCTTCATAGAACTATTCAACTTCAGCTTCTTCAGCATTGGTGGTTGGGGCACAGACTTGGGTTACTGCGATATTTAATGGTTTACCTTGTAAACAGAGATCATTCTGTTGTTTGTGAGATTGCACTCAAGTACTGCATTTTGGGAGGCTTCCCTGGTGGCTCAGTGGTAAAGAATCTGTATGCGATGCAGGAGACTGGGTTCGATTCCTGGGTCAGGAAGATCCCTTGGAGGAGGACATAGCTACCCATTCCAGTATTCTCGCTTGGAGAATTCCATGAATTGTGTAGCCTAGCAGGATATAGTCCATGGGATTGCAAAGAGTCAGACACGACTGAGCAACTAGCACACACAGACACACACTGCATTTTGGACTCTTTTGTTGACTTTAAGGGCTACTCTATTTCTTCTAAGGGATTCTTGTCCACAATAGTAGATACAATGGTCATCTGAATTAAATTCGCCCATTCCCATCCATTTTAGTTCACTGATTCCTAAAACGTTAATGTTCAGTCTTGCCATCTCCTGTTTGACCACTTCAAATTTACCTTGATTCATGGACCTAACATTTCAGGTTCCTGTGAAATATTGTTCTTTCCAGCATCAGACTTTACTTCTGTAACCAGTCACATCCACAACTGGACATGTTTTTCACTTTGGCTCAGCCTCTTCTTTTTTCTGGAACTATTTCTCCACTCTTCTCCAGCAGCATATTGGGCACCTACTGACCTGGGGAGTTCAGTCTTCACATCATAGAGTTTAATGAATAATATTGAAAGTATAATAGAACAAAGATTTACTAGTTTATAGGACTAAAACTAGACCTTCTTCTCTACTATACCTTCAGCTGAAATCCATCCTATAAAAGTCCATGCATTGGCCCAGTTTGGCAATAGAAAATATTGACTTTCCACAGGTCAGTCTTTTACATGGTATATCACACTGATTGATTTGTGGATATTGAAAAATCCTTACATCCCTGGGATAAACTCCACTTGATATGATGTATGACCCTTTCAATGTGTTGTTGGATTTGGATTGCTAGTATTTTGTTGAGGATTTTTGCATCTATGTTCTATGTTCATCAGTGATAATGGCCTGTAATTTTCTTTGTGTGTGTGTGTGGTATCTTTGTCTGGTTTTGCTATCAGGGTCATGGTGTCCTTGTAGAGTGAGTTTGGGAGTGTTCCTTCCTCTGTAATTTTTGGAACAGCTTCAGAGGGATAAATGTTAGCTCTTCTCTAAAATGTATGATAGAATTCACCTGTGAAATCACCACATCTTGGACTTTTGCTTATTGTTCAGTTTCAGTGTTTGTGACTGATCTGTTCATATTTCCTATTTTTTCCTGGTTCAGTCTTGGGATACCATACCTTTCTAAGAATTTGTCCATTTCTTCCAGGTTGTCCAGCATCCTGGAAGAAGCAGACAAATTATCCCAGGTATCCAAGCTGTCCAATGTATCCCAAGGATACGTTTTCTATAGTAGTCTCTTATGATCCTTATATGCCAATATTTTAAATATTGAGAGACACATCTAGAATTTCTTTCTAAAAATACTTCTCCAGTATTAATTATACCTCAAAAATAAATAAATAAAATAGTTCTAAATGTTCTCCTGCTTTTAATCCCTTGGATATAGGTTATTATGATATCATCATTTTAAGGCATAGTTCTAATTTTCAGTTCATTGGCGATTTTTTACAATTTTCCTAAAAACCAGGGGATGGTTCTAAGATTCCATATTTAAATTTTTTAAGTTCTAGAACATAAAATTTATCCATAACTAGAACTATAAAAATACATTGCTTTAGGAAAATAAGATCCTAAATCTTATATAGAAATTTACCATTGATGGATTAGTGGTTTATTTTTTAAAATAGAAAAATATAAGAAATAATTTTTTTTTACTACTGAAATTGAGAAGATGTTTATGCATATGAAGAAAATTCCAGAAGTCTATAGGAAAAATAAACAGATATGACCACATAAAGATTAAATTTTTACATATGTAAAAGAGAGAAATATAAATAGTGGGGAGAAAACTAAACAAAATGCAAAGATTACTACAAGAACACATTTAAAAATCCCTATAAGTCAATAAATAATAATCAGCCTAATAAAAAATAATCATTCAGCTCACACAAAGAAACATAAATGTCCAATGAAAATATAGGCTATAGATTTTAGCAGGCATTTGATCTAAAAATATGAAAAATAAGCACATGAAAAGATATTTAGTATCATTAGGAAAATGAAAAGTCAAACCAAAATGAGATAACGCTTTATATCTATTAGAGTGTCAAAGATTAAAAAGATTGATTACACCAAATGTTGGCAATGATGTGGAGCTACTGGAATTCTCATATATCACTAGAGGAAATGTAAAATGGTAAAATCATTTGGGAAAACAGTTCAACAGTGTCTTAAGTTAAACTAACCACAAGACACATCATTTTTCTCCTAGGCATTTACCCAAGAGAAATGAGAGCATACATTCCCACAAAGTCTTGTACATGAACATTTGCAGTAGCTTTCTTTATTTGTAACATCCCTAGATTGGAAACTATTCAAATGTCCTTCAAAGAGTGATGGACAAGTTGTAGTATATTAATACAAAAGAATACTACTCAGCAGTAAAAAGGATTGAGCTAATACATGCAACAACATGGAAAATTTCAAAATAGTTTAAGTGAAAAAGCCAGACTCCCCCCCATATGAAAGTACATGGTGCACTTTTACATTTATGAAAAATTCTGGAAAATGTAAGCTAATCTACAGTAACAGGAAGCAAACCAGTTTTTGCATGGGTTTGGAGCTGGAGGAAGGGAAGGCAATAAGAAAGAATTACAAAAGGGTACAAAGAAACTTTGGAAAATGATAAACGTTTTCATTATATTAAATGCTGTGAGGCTTCACTAGATGTATACTCATATATCAAAACTCATCAATTGTACACTTTATAGGTAATTTGCAGCTTACTGTATGTCAATAGTGCTTTAATAAGATGAAAAGAGAGAGAGAGAGAAAGATGACACCTAAGTGCAATGTATGATCCTGAATTGGATTCTAGACCAGAAAATAAAATTGGTATAAAAGGCATTATTAGGACAATTGATGAGACTATGAATTAAATCAGAATAATATGACTTAGATAACAGCATTGTATCAACATTAAATTTTCTTAATTTAGCAATTGTACTATAGCTCTGAAAGAGAACATACAAGTCCTTAGGAAAAGTACATTGAAGAATTGTGATGACTGAAACTTGCTCTCAAAAGGTTCAGAAAAAGTAACATAATAATAATGCATGTGCGTAATATATATGGAAAGAGAGAATGTGGCAAAGTGCTCAGGTATGATAGATTTCTAGAAGCTCTTCGTACTACTCTTTTACTTTTCTATATCTTTGAATTGTTTCAATTCCTATGAATGGACAAATCTGGTAAAGCTATTTGTTAGCGTAAATATCTACAAAAAGGATATTGAAACGTTTGTTTTTATGAGCAATGGTTCATAGTGACCTAGCTGGGCATCTTTAAGAGAACTCTTAAATAAATACATACACCCATATTAAGATATATCAAACAGATTTTGAAAGAATAAGGTGTATCTCATACTTTTCTGTTGAGAAAAGTCAAAATATATTGTTACGTGAAAAAGCAAGTTATGTAACAACATACGGAGTATGATCCACCTATGTGAAAAATGAACAAAAATAGTCTATATGACTCTATACAAAAATTTTCTAGAGAATCATTTGAAAGGATATGACCCTTGAACAACACAGGCGTTAGGGGCTCAACCACCATGTAGTAGAAAAAGTGCATAAAACTTTTAGTGGGCCCTTCGTGTTCTCTGTTCTACATCTGTGAATTCAGCCAACCACAAATCATGCAGTACTGTGGTATTTGCTATTCCANATATGCCAATATTTTAAATATTGAGAGACACATCTAGAATTTCTTTCTAAAAATACTTCTCCAGTATTAATTATACCTCAAAAATAAATAAATAAAATAGTTCTAAATGTTCTCCTGCTTTTAATCCCTTGGATATAGGTTATTATGATATCATCATTTTAAGGCATAGTTCTAATTTTCAGTTCATTGGCGATTTTTTACAATTTTCCTAAAAACCAGGGGATGGTTCTAAGATTCCATATTTAAATTTTTTAAGTTCTAGAACATAAAATTTATCCATAACTAGAACTATAAAAATACATTGCTTTAGGAAAATAAGATCCTAAATCTTATATAGAAATTTACCATTGATGGATTAGTGGTTTATTTTTTAAAATAGAAAAATATAAGAAATAATTTTTTTTTACTACTGAAATTGAGAAGATGTTTATGCATATGAAGAAAATTCCAGAAGTCTATAGGAAAAATAAACAGATATGACCACATAAAGATTAAATTTTTACATATGTAAAAGAGAGAAATATAAATAGTGGGGAGAAAACTAAACAAAATGCAAAGATTACTACAAGAACACATTTAAAAATCCCTATAAGTCAATAAATAATAATCAGCCTAATAAAAAATAATCATTCAGCTCACACAAAGAAACATAAATGTTCAATGAAAATATAGGCTATAGATTTTAGCAGGCATTTGATCTAAAAATATGAAAAATAAGCACATGAAAAGATATTTAGTATCATTAGGAAAATGAAAAGTCAAACCAAAATGAGATAACGCTTTATACCTATTAGAGTGTCAAAGATTAAAAAGATTGATTACACCAAATGTTGGCAATGATGTGGAGCTACTGGAATTCTCATATATCACTAGAGGAAATGTAAAATGGTAAAATCATTTGGGAAAATAGTTCAACAGTGTCTTAAGTTAAACTAACCACAAGACACATCATTTTTCTCCTAGGCATTTACCCAAGAGAAATGAGAGCATACATTCCCACAAAGTCTTGTACATGAACATTTGCAGTAGCTTTCTTTATTTGTAACATCCCTAGATTGGAAACTATTCAAATGTCCTTCAAAGAGTGATGGACAAGTTGTAGTATATTAATACAAAAGAATACTACTCAGCAGTAAAAAGGATTGAGCTAATACATGCAACAACATGGAAAATTTCAAAATAGTTTAAGTGAAAAAGCCAGACTCCCCCCCATATGAAAGTACATGGTGCACTTTTACATTTATGAAAAATNACTACTCAGCAGTAAGAAGGATTGAGCTAATACATGCAACAACATGGAAAATTTCAAAATAGTTTAAGTGAAAAAGCCAGACCCCCCCGCCCATATGAAAGTACACAGTGCACTTTTACATTTATGAAAAATTCTGGAAAATGTAAGCTAATCTACAGTAACAGGAAGCAAACCAGTTTTTGCATGGGTTTGGAGCTGGAGGAAGGGAAGGGAATAAGAAAGAATTACAAAAGGGTACAAAGAAACTTTGGAAAATGATAAACGTTTTCATTATATTAAATGCTGTGAGGCTTCACTAGATGTATACTCATATATCAAAACTCATCAATTGTACACTTTATAGGTAATTTGCAGCTTACTGTATGTCAATTGTGCTTTAATAAGATGAAAAGAGAGAGAGAGAGAAAGATGACACCTAAGTGCAATGTATGATCCTGAATTGGATTTTAGACCAGAAAATAAAATTGGTATAAAAGGCATTATTAGGACAATTGATGAGACTATGAATTAAATCAGAATAATATGACTTAGATAACAGCATTGTATCAACATTAAATTTTCTTAATTTAGCAATTGTACTATAGCTCTGAAAGAGAACATACAAGTCCTTAGGAAAAGTACATTGAAGAATTGTGATGACTGAAACTTGCTCTCAAAAGGTTCAGAAAAAGTAACATAATAATAATGCATGTGCGTAATATATATGGAAAGAGAGAATGTGGCAAAGTGCTCAGGTATGATAGATTTCTAGAAGCTCTTCGTACTACTCTCTTACTTTTCTATATCTTTGAATTGTTTCAATTCCTATGAATGGACAAATCTGGTAAAGCTATTTGTTAGCGTAAATATCTACAAAAAGGATATTGAAACGTTTGTTTTTATGAGCAATGGTTCATAGTGACCTAGCTGGGCATCTTTAAGAGAACTCTTAAATAAATACATACACCCATATTAAGATATATCAAACAGATTTTGAAAGAATAAGGTGTATCTCATACTTTTCTGTTGAGAAAAGTCAAAATATATTGTTACGTGAAAAAGCAAGTTATGTAACAACATACGGAGTATGATCCACCTATGTGAAAAATGAACAAAAATAGTCTATATGACTCTATACAAAAATTTTCTAGAGAATCATTTGAAAGGATATGACCCTTGAACAACACAGGCGTTAGGGGCTCAACCACCATGTAGTAGAAAAAGTGCATAAAACTTTTAGTGGGCCCTTCGTGTTCTCTGTTCTACATCTGTGAATNTTTCTTTATTTGTAACATCCCTAGATTGGAAACTATTCAAATGTCCTTCAAAGAGTGATGGACAAGTTGTAGTATATTAATACAAAAGAATACTACTCAGCAGTAAGAAGGATTGAGCTAATACATGCAACAACATGGAAAATTTCAAAATAGTTTAAGTGAAAAAGCCAGACCCCCCCGCCCATATGAAAGTACACAGTGCACTTTTACATTTATGAAAAATTCTGGAAAATGTAAGCTAATCTACAGTAACAGGAAGCAAACCAGTTTTTGCATGGGTTTGGAGCTGGAGGAAGGGAAGGGAATAAGAAAGAATTACAAAAGGGTACAAAGAAACTTTGGAAAATGATAAACGTTTTCATTATATTAAATGCTGTGAGGCTTCACTAGATGTATACTCATATATCAAAACTCATCAATTGTACACTTTATAGGTAATTTGCAGCTTACTGTATGTCAATAGTGCTTTAATAAGATGAAAAGAGAGAGAGAGAGAAAGATGACACCTAAGTGCAATGTATGATCCTGAATTGGATTCTAGACCAGAAAATAAAATTGGTATAAAAGGCATTATTAGGACAATTGATGAGACTATGAATTAAATCAGAATAATATGACTTAGATAACAGCATTGTATCAACATTAAATTTTCTTAATTTAGCAATTGTACTATAGCTCTGAAAGAGAACATACAAGTCCTTAGGAAAAGTACATTGAAGAATTGTGATGACTGAAACTTGCTCTCAAAAGGTTCAGAAAAAGTAACATAATAATAATGCATGTGCGTAATATATATGGAAAGAGAGAATGTGGCAAAGTGCTCAGGTATGATAGATTTCTAGAAGCTCTTCGTACTACTCTTTTACTTTTCTATATCTTTGAATTGTTTCAATTCCTATGAATGGACAAATCTGGTAAAGCTATTTGTTAGCGTAAATATCTACAAAAAGGATATTGAAACATTTGTTTTTATGAGCAATGGTTCATAGTGACCTAGCTGGGCATCTTTAAGAGAACTCTTAAATAAATACATACACCCATATTAAGATATATCAAACAGATTTTGAAAGAATAAGGTGTATCTCATACTTTTCTGTTGAGAAAAGTCAAAATATATTGTTACGTGAAAAAGCAAGTTATGTAACAACATACGGAGTATGATCCACCTATGTGAAAAATGAACAAAAATAGTCTATATGACTCTATACAAAAATTTTCTAGAGAATCATTTGAAAGGATATGACCCTTGAACAACACAGGCGTTAGGGGCTCAACCACCATGTAGTAGAAAAAGTGCATAAAACTTTTAGTGGGCCCTTCGTGTTCTCTGTTCTACATCTGTGAATTCAGCCAACCACAAATCATGCAGTACTGTGGTATTTGCTATTCCAAAAAATGTATAAGTAGACCTGTGCAGCCCAAACCAGTGTTATTCAAGCATTAATTTGAAATCATCATTATAGCTTTTTCCTAGAAAAGGGTATTATATAGGAGTGGCATTGAAGGCTTTGATAAAGTAAAATCTTTACACCTTACTGTACTTACTTTATTTTTCAATTAGTATGCATATATATACTTGGAATAATAGATTTTTTTCTTCTCTCTCTCATATGTATACATTACACTAGCAACCCTAAGTGATGCATGCTTCTTAAAATTTGTAAGGGATTAAAGGGTCAGACCTCTCTGAACTGTGTTCTCTGCAATGCTTTTAGACAGTGTTCTGCTCCTTTTCTAACTCATCCTTCTATTGGGTCTTTTGATTATTATTGTATGCGACTCCCAGGATGTGAGTCCATTGAAAGCTCAAGAGGAAACTTAGGAATACTTTTCACTACTTGTCCCTATTTTCATTACTGCATCTCTGAAGTCTAGTAGGAAGAGCATTAGTTTAGACCCAGCAAACTCCATCTCAGGTCATAAGACTATATCCTAAGAGAAATAAATGTCACTATCAAATTCAAATGAAAATGTATCTTCTCTTGCAGGAAATATGTGGAAGTAAATATATAATATACATGTTATTGTCAAATACTGCCCTTTCCATATTTGATTTAGAAAATAAACTTACAAGAATGCACACAAAGTGTTTTATTCATCTCTTCATGTTTCTTGATTAAAATGAAAAGAAGTCATATCATAACAGTGCCAACTGATTACAGATATGAAGCAATCAAATGTGCCTCCATTTCTTCTTCTAGAAACCCTTGGAATGAGGTGGCAGGCAATCAGGACAGTAGAGGGTGTTGGGAACTGTAGGACTGCCTTTCCTTTCTTATAACAGACAGGAGGGCTGGCTACTAATTTTATTTCCCAAACTGCTGATTTCCAAGTTTCCCAATTGGCCAACATATATGGATATATTTCCCTGAAGGGCTCTATTGCCTATCTCCCTCTGTATGTTTTGGGGAATGCATAGTACTAGTTTCATCCTCATTTAACTGTGTAGCAGTCAAATTACAATAACTCCTATAAATAACTCAAGAGACTGAAGTATCTACAATACTTGGTTGCCACCAGTGAAAGAAGCAGGAAAAAGAAAGAAGACAAATTAAAATGACTTCCTGAAGTTAGAGAAAGCCTGGTTTGTAAGAACTTGAGAAATGCATATATCGTGCATGCTCTAAGGGATACACAATTCTACCTCTCTCTGCTCCCCCACCTCTCTCCCTCTCCCCCTGCCCCCTTCCTCCCTGCCTTTCCCTACCTCAAAAAGTAATCTCATCCTTTCGTCACATATTATTGAAATCCCAGTTCTTTAAAAAACTCTCATTTTTGCCCAGACTGAGAGCATGTCATTTGGAAGTGATGTGCAAGGCAAGAGATAACCAGGTAGAACTCAGCGATTCGCCACAGAAAATGGTTCCATGTTTGGCCGTAATGCTATCAGAGCCTGTCCCTCAATAGCTCTTTACTGCTTCCAGCTCAGAATCTGCTGATTCAAGACTTTGCCTGCATGGGGAGGTGTGAGGGTGGGGGAGAAGGGAAGCCTAGCAGTGCAGGGGGAGTTAGGAGGAAATATTAATAGTCCTTCCAGAACACATAAGAAGTTAGAGGATTTTTTAAATAGAAATAGTCCTGCTCCCCGTCTTTTCCTCTCTTTCTGCCTCATTCCGTGTCTTCATTTCATGCTATGGTGGTGTTGATTGGGAAGGAAGAATCTTCTCAGCTAGCTGCTTAGTACCAAGCAGATGCACTTGAGTTGAAAATGGTGAGCAGTTAGGGGTTAGTCAAATACAGGCAGCAGACATGATAAAGGTAAGTAAGGATGTTTGGGTAGTGCGGTAATGGGAATTCAAAAAATGAAGACTACAAATCACCCAAAAGCACAGTGGCGCACACATACATTTCCATTTGTATACGTTCCAGAGAGAATCAAAACACACCCCAAGCGGACTGACAAAATAGAAACATTAAGGAGTAAGTTAGATGTTTTCATTTCTTTAATAACTTTCTTTCGGTTCTAATAATTTCGCACAAATTCAGAGGGAGATAGCAAACTTTCATTGTCTTTGAATCAAAAGAATGTTAAGTGGTTCTATTTTCACTTATCAATAATCCTCTTGTTTTAGTGATGGCTCCAAACTTTTGTTTTTATTTTATTTGTCTCTTTTATTTATGAATCCAAAAGTACTTTAAATTCATAGAATAAATTAACTGGCATTCTCATGAATGTTTTGTTTTAGTAATGGCTTTTTAACTTTCTCTTGTACTTGAATCATGGACTTTTAGAATCATGGACACATGTAAGTCCTCTCAAATTCCTCATTTGAGAGTAAGGAGGCAGCTCCATCAGAGTGAGGTAATAAATTCACAAATTTTATTTGTATTCCCACACATCTTAAAGTGTCTAATTTCACTTCAGGAAGCAAGACTCAGGTTCTTTTCTGTGTGGATGTCTCCAATCAAAAGAAGACATTAATTAAGGAAACTGATAAGGAGATTTGTGGATCAAAGTGAATATAAAGGCATAAGCCATTCATGTTTACATTTTTATTCATTTCTGTGGATATTAGCTGATCTTAGCTATTTAGTTATGCAAATAATTTAATATGCTGGGAAGTAAAAAAGAAGGAGGGGAGATAAAGTCCAGCCTTTATTATTTTCCCATCTAATAAATCAAACTTATCTTAATGCTGGGCAACTTTGATCTTTACTTCCTACCTAGCCATGACAACACTCAGTGGCTTCTAGTACTCTTTCTTTCTCCTTATAACCTCAAACCTAATGCCAAAGCCAACCTGTGGTTAAGCTCCTTCAACACATGCATATATACTCCATGGCTAATTATAAATTATATGTGTATAGCAGACAAAATCAGAAAGATTCTGTGAATGAGAATGAGAAAGACTATAAGCACTTTTCTTTAACATTCTTATTCTTCAATTCCTGAAAATACTCGTTTTTGAGGTGTCGTCTACATCATATATTGCTATCAGACAGCCATAATTATTAGAATTAAGGTGCTTAAAGTTGTTTATGTGTGAATGGTACAGAATTTGTATTTTTTACCTGAGTTGCTTCTCCAGGAAAATTTCACAAAACCTGACAAAAAACAGGTGATCTCACTTAAGTGAATAAATTTGTAAGTAATACTAAAAATAAGAGCCTAATTTTTGAGTCACACTGCATAACTTTTCTATTTCTAATTGTTAAGCAATTTTCAAAACTACTATTCTTGATAATTTCAATCTCAAATAATTTATTTTATTTCAACTCAACTGTTCTAATGAAATAAAAGGCCCAGTGCATAGCTATTCCCTTCTCCAGGTGATCTTCCTGACCCAGAAATCAAACCCAGGTCTCCTTCATTGCAGGCCAGATCCTTTACCATCTAAGCCACCAGTATCTTATATACCTCCTTACTTTTCTGGGTTTCCCTGCCTGTGATGCAAGAGATCTAGGCTTGATTCCTGGGTCAGGGGATTCCCTTGGAGAATGGAATGGCTACCCACTCCAGTATTTTTGCTTGGAGAATTCCATGGACAGAGGAGCCTGGCAGGCTACAGTCCATGCAGTCACAAAGAGTTGGACACAACTGAGTGAATAACACACTTGCTTTTCTAAACTAGAGAAAAGCAGACCAAAAAAACTTCTAAAACACTCAAGATTGCTATTATTGTTGTTAAGTACTACAGTATTTGTTTTTTTAAGTTAAATTTATTAAAAACTAAAAAGAAAGGAAAAGATGGATGCAATAAAATGTTTTCATGGATTAAGGCCAGAACAAAAACCATAGTTTGGAAATTAATTTCATAGAGAAAGTCAGACAAATGACATTTTGCAGACACCATGGGGGCAGTAACTAGAAATCTGCAGCCAGATTAAGTTTAATTGTGTTGAGGAAAGTAGTGGGAAACTGGACAGAGAATAACTGGAGGAGAGGGGTTACGGCTCAAGCCAAGATTATCTCAGACAATTGGGCAGCTCCCTCTCCACACCATTCACAACAATAGCCACTCCTACTTGTGCTAGGGACACCTTTTTCTTAAGTGGCTGAGGAGTAAAATAATCAGCTCCACATCCTAGGAACTACTAAATGACTTCACTCTCTACCAAGTATCTTCAATGATGTCAATATCTGGGACTCAAAAGACTTTCAACAACACTATCATCATCATCACCACTGACATGTATACCAAATACTTTACTTGCATTATCTCATTCAGTCCTCACAAAATCAATATGAGATTGGTAGTTCTATTTTTCAGATGAGGGAACTGAGGTTTACAAGGGTTTTGTTCCATCTATCAGGTCATATAACTGGGATGCTATGGAGGTGGGAAAGCTCATGATCATTATCATTAAGCTACACTATTCCTAGTCATATGATGAGTTTTGTCCTCATGAGGCAGGCCTTTGATATCAGCACTCACCTCCATGATCATTCAATTTACTTATCTCCCAGTTTCACATCCAACTTCTGCTCAAATCAGCCCCTCTGCATCTCTGTGCTCCTAAGTGCTCCATCAGTATGAGTGAATCTCTTTCCACAGCTCCAGTCTTCAGTTATTAAATTAGTGCTATCTTTGATCACAGCTGTTTCACCTTTCCTACTTTCTTATTTCCACCAAGCCTTTCTTACCTTCTCTTCTCTTCTATGCCCCTCCCATTCCCCTCCCTGATCTTCACTCATTTGACTTATCATCACCTCATCTGATTTCACCAACTTCATGAGCTGCCTTCCGGCAATTCTTACTGTTCATTCTTGGTAAAACTATTTTAACCTGGCTGTTAGCCACCCCCGATCCCCAGATTTCCTCCCTCTCGAACCATGGTTCACACCTCTCTTCCCTCCTCTTACTCTACATAATACTATTGGATACAGATAGATTAAGTCCACTAAGACTTGCAGAAAGTGAAAGTGTTAGTCTCTCAAGTCATGCAAAAAATGACAATGATGTCAAACAGCAACAGCCACTGTCCCCTCAAGTGTGATGCTTGACAAAAATTTTATTCATCTCTTCATTAACTTCTTAAAACTAACACTTTAAGCCTCCTTTTCTCTCCTGAGCTCACATTTTAGGACTCCTCTACAAGAGAATAAAGGATCTCAAATCCTACTTCAAGGCTATCCAAGTTGCATTAATTCTAACCCACTGTTTTTATTTCTTATTTGTTGTTGTCCACATTCATTCTCTTACTATTCCTTGATTTCTAAGAGAAAGAGATGGTCTCTTTACTATCATATAGACTATGAAGTCTGTGCTCGGCTGCCCAAATATTCCCTCCCCTTTAGAAATCTTGTTCTCAAATTATCCTTACTCATTATTTTCAGCTCTTTTTGCAAAGATACACAGATCTCCTTCATCCTGGAGAATTCTGCTTTATCTGGCTCTGCTCACCCTTCTAAAGACCTCCCTCTTTCTCTCTTTTCACTGGCACAGCTTTTGAATGAATGATTCTCTCCAATTTGATATCTTCTTCCTACCAGTCTCCAGAGGTGGATTATTTGTTTTCTAATAATTCTAATAAGCATCTTTTCCAAATTCAATGGCTTTTTCTCTGTCATCGTTTTCCTTGATCTTTCTTAACTAATCTGTTTTCTACCTCATTTTTCTTATAGCTTCCTTCCCATTATGCTGCATTTAGTTTGCTTTCCTTCTATTTCTTTAGGCAGTCCTCTGTTTCTCTTACTGGTTCTTCTTCATTCCCATGCTCATTAATCTCCCTATACACAGTCTTTAATAGCTGCAGTACAGTCTTTTCCTTTGTTAATTAACTCTTATTATTCCAGTTGTGCTGATAAAATAAATCCTCCTCCCTTGACATTAGACCTAATACAGTCTCATTTCTTCCACTATCTGTAGGACATCTCCTTAGATGTTCTCTATCAGCTCAAATCAATACACTAAACTGTTGTTTCACACAATGGTACACACACATATAAACACACAATCATCTTATAAAGTCACCACCCTTACTTGTTGTCATCAAGTAATGTTGATTCTACCTTTAAAAATGTCTCTAATATCACCCCTCCTCCATATTCTCAGACTAGCCCAAGCCATAAGCATGTTGTGCTTTTTAACATCTTCTTTACTGTATTACTTCATCTCTATTATCTCTGATTTATCCTATATTACTGACCAGCTCAGTCCTTCTTTTAGAAAACAGTTTATTTTACTACTGAACCAATATATTTTCTTTTAGATATTTCAGAAATAAAGAAATTTAAAAAGCAGTAAATGCCGCTTATAAGCCCATCATCAGATATGACCACTGCTAATATTTTGAAGTATTATCCTTCCAATATTTTTAGTACACTCCTTTTCAATTTTTTACAAGATGGCTTCATACACTATGTTTAAAACTTAAACATGTATCATGCATATTATCTGTGTCAATGAGAACTCCTCATCATCACATTGTTTTAAAGGCAGCTAAGTGTTTCCTCTTGTATATGAAATATATTTACTCGATTCCCCTTATACCGAACATTCACTTTGTTTTCAAGTTCTCAAATTCTATAAACAATACTGTGATAAGCATCCTTAAAGTTAAATCTTTGTGCACATCTGTACTTTAAGTACAATTTCTGAGTCAAAATGTATGAGTACCTTTAAGGCTTTTGACATAAACTACAAAATTGCCCTTCAGAAATATTACAACAATTTTGAATTCCACTAGCACTGTATGAAAAATGCAGACTTTCTTATACCTCATGCACACTGAGCTACACTTTGTAAAAGCTCTGCCAACCTGGTTAGTGAAACAGTCAATTGAAGTTGAACCTCTTTTCACATGTTTGTTAGCCATTTGCAGTCAAACCCAGTAGAAAAGACAAAAACAAAAAATAAGAGCCCAATTCTATTTCACATGGGAGGGAGGAAAGAAGATTAGGGAAAAAATTAGAGCCACAGTCTTCATGGCAGAGTTTTAGGACCCTCTAATCCTCCCCATTTCTTAACACATAGAATGTTTAAATCCCTTTCATTAGATCTNACCCAGTAGAAAAGACAAAAACAAAAAATAAGAGCCCAATTCTATTTCACATGGGAGGGAGGAAAGGAGATTAGGGAAAAAATTAGAGCCACAGTCTTCATGGCAGAGTTTTAGGACCCTCTAATCCTCCTCATTTCTTAACACATAGAATGTTTAAATCCCTTTCATTAGATCAGTGTGTGTGTCTCTCTGTCTCTCTCTCTCCTCACTAACTCCACTAAATAATGATATCTAATGTTTTTAGGTGAACTGTACAGAGGCAGCACTTGTGTACTGTTTTTTCATTCCTTCTATAAGCTTCAAAGCAGCCTTGAGAACTTGCCATTTCACTGAGAGTTATACAGCTGTCAGCTTCCGTCTCCTCTAGTGTCTGCACAACAAGAGTGAGATCTCTAGCACTATGCTCATTATAGAACTCCACTTCAACTAAACAACCTGGATGCGCTGTGAAGTTCACTGAGCAGGGTTTGACTGCTATGGAAACGTGTTTGCCTTTGATCCTGGCAAAATGTGTTTGCTGGAAATTCTGGATCTATCAGAAAGGGAGGTAGATTTAAATGCAGGTGAGGTGAGGTGGAAAGATATGTCTTGGGGAAGAGAGAAAAGAATAAATGGTGTGGAGATGTGAGTGAGGTCTGAAAACACTGTGAAGAAAGAACAGTCATCATTATCATCCAAAGCAAAGTCACCATCATTCTTTATATAGTGTGTCACTCTGCACACAGTCAACTTTGGATGGGCTTTCTTATTATAATTGAAGGCTTAAATTCCACCTTCTTCCTCAGTGTTAGACTAGGGGGAATTGGTTAATCCACTTCTGGGTTGCCAAAAATGACCTGGGACTTCAAATAGACATAGTACATTGACAGAGATATGGAAGGAGAGTCAAAATGATTTTTGTTTTTAAGAAATCTGAAAATTGACTCACTTTTTTCATTTGTAATTTCACTTAAACTAAAAGGAAAGATTAGCTCTTCATAAGTTCTCCAAAATGCTTAAGTATGCTTCTCCTTTTATCCCGGGCTTTTTGAGTGTAGAAGGAAAGTCACATAGTTCTGTATTTTCATTCTGTGCTTAAGGCAATGTGAGTCCCAAGGTGTTAAGATGCATCCAGACCCCCTCTGCAACCACATAGAGGAGTAAGCTCTGTAACCCCAGCTTCTGAATCTGTGTCCAGTGTTCTTCAGGACACAACCAGCTTCCTAGCACACACCTCAGGGAAGCTTCTTTTTTTTTATGGATGTGAAGCTGGAAAGTGAAAGCAGAAATAAACTCCAAGTCAGGAGCAGAGTCTTCTGTAAACAGCTTCTGCTCTCTGCATTCTCCCCTCTACCAGATTCTTCATCAAGCTCATTATACCTTTCATCCTTCCCTTCAGAGGACTTAACCTGAATCTGTCCATCTATAAATTCAGAATCTAGAGATGAAGTGACTTTTCCCTTTAAAGACTATGATTTGATTACCTTTGTAACTTTAATTATAATGCCTAAACTTTCTTCAGNTGTGTTTGCTGGAAATTCTGGATCTATCAGAAAGGGAGGTAGATTTAAATGCAGGTGAGGTGAGGTGGAAAGATATGTCTTGGGGAAGAGAGAAAAGAATAAATGGTGTGGAGATGTGAGTGAGGTCTGAAAACACTGTGAAGAAAGAACAGTCATCATTATCATCCAAAGCAAAGTCACCATCATTCTTTATATAGTGTGTCACTCTGCACACAGTCAACTTTGGATGGGCTTTCTTATTATAATTGAAGGCTTAAATTCCACCTTCTTCCTCAGTGTTAGACTAGGGGGAATTGGTTAATCCACTTCTGGGTTGCCAAAAATGACCTGGGACTTCAAATAGACATAGTACATTGACAGAGATATGGAAGGAGAGTCAAAATGATTTTTGTTTTTAAGAAATCTGAAAATTGACTCACTTTTTCATTTGTAATTTCACTTAAACTAAAAGGAAAGATTAGCTCTTCATAAGTTCTCCAAAATGCTTAAATATGCTTCTCCTTTTATCCCGGGCTCTTTGAGTGTGGAAGGAAAGTCACATAGTTCTGTATTTTCATTCTGTGCTTAAGGCAATGTGAGTCCCAAGGTGTTAAGATGCATCCAGACCCCCTCTGCAACCACATAGAGGAGTAAGCTCTGTAACCCCAGCTTCTGAATCTGTGTTCAGTGTTCTTCAGGACACAACCAGCTTCCTAGCACACACCTCAGGGAAGCTTCTTTTTTTTTTATGGATGTGAAGCTGGAAAGTGAAAGCAGAAATAAACTCCAAGTCAGGAGCAGAGTCTTCTGTAAACAGCTTCTGCTCTCTGCATTCTCCCCTCCACCAGATTCTTCATCAAGCTCATTATACCTTTCATCCTTCCCTTCAGAGGACTTAACCTGAATCTGTCCATCTATAAATTCAGAATCTAGAGATGAAGTGACTTTTCCCTTTAAAGACTATGATTTGATTACCTTTGTAACTTTAATTATAATGCCTAAACTTTCTTCAGAAATTTTTAGCTTATATGTGATTAATCCTTAATGATAATTTGGCACTTTAATGGACACGTTTCTAAAGAAACTGTAATTAATTTTAATGTATAGCTCATTTTTTTTCTAATTTTATGCTCACATTTATCTCATTATATATGTTGGATTAAAGATATCAGTTGAGCAAAATGTATAGTCTCTTTGAGCAAAATGTTTAGTTTAAGTCTAATATTGCTAGAATAAAGTAGAGAATTTTGACAATTACAGTTTTCAAAATGTCTCTAAGCATATTTACTACATGCAATTTAAAAATATCAGAAATTCAAAGTCTAACAAAAATTCAGTTCAATTCTGAGATTAAGAACTAGGTCTTGCAGTCGGCCCAACTCTCTCTCCTTCCTGTCACACACTTGTGTATCATTACTCTGGTTATACAGTGGCTGTCCTAAAAATTATCCTTAGTGAAATGCACGTTGTTGAGGTTGTGGGCAGAGGGGGGTTGGGCAAGCACCAAGAGGAACAAAAGAGATTTGAAAGAGAAATTTGGGAGAGAAGAAGCAATAAACATTATTAAGAACTAAGTCAGAGTGGAAGGACAAGACACCAGAGATGTCATCATTAAAATGTCCTCCTAAGAGTCCAGAAAGAACAAGGACCCCTTGGAAATTTACCCTCCTATTTCCCCTGGGATCCCTTTTTGCGGTTGTTTCTTCTGTGCATATTTTTGGTGCATGTTTCACTTTCAATATGCTCTTGGGGTACCTATATCTTTCAGTAAATCTCTTGTAATTTTTAATGTACCAAGGGATCTTACTTTTTCCAGCATAACCATTAGAAGATATTCTACTAGCTGGTTATTTCTCTATGAAAAAAATGTGTCCTAGTAAAAGAATTGCTAAGTATTTGGTGAAACCCAACACCATGAGAGCCAGTAACCTCAACAAATGCAGGAAATGCTACTGAAGAAAGAATAATTAATTGCGTTAGTGGAGCAGGACAGTAAATTCACTTGAATTAATTTCCTCAAAAACATGCTTGAAAAATATAATGTTTGTAGATATACATATGTACACACACATATATATGCATGGGGAAGAATCAATTCAAGGTAACAGATATTAAAAATCAGATTTTTGAAGAAATTCAATAGATGGTCTACAAAGCAAAATATATTTGGCATAAGAGTAATTAATGAGCTAGAAGTGTAAGTGGAGGAATCTTACCAGAATGCAGCAGAAATGAATAAAGATGTGAGTATGAAAGTAAAATGAAGGGACAGGGTCAAAAGATACAGAATTTCATCATCTGTTTAAAAGGAGCTCTGAAAAAGAAAATAAAGAAAATGTAAGGGAGTAGATTTGTTGTTGTTGCTAACTTTTGTCTGACTCTTTGCAACCCCATGAACAGTAGCCTGCCAGGCTCCTCTGTCCATGAGATTTCCCAGGTAAGAGTACTGGAGCATGTTGCCATTTCCTTCTTCAGGTGATCTTCCTAACTCATGGACCGAACCCCAAGTCTCCTGCATTGGGAGGCAGATTCTTTACCACTGAGCCACTAGGGAAGCCCGCAAGGAAGTAGACACATGAATGTATAAATAAAATTTCCAAAAATTGAAAAAAAAATATAGGCTCACCTGATTAAAAGAGCTTAGCAAGTATCAAGTAGAATAGGATTAAATGCACACATGTGCATACACTTATTCACATTGTGGTGAAATTTCAGAACACCAAGGAAAAAGAGAAGATCCTAAAAGTTTTTACAAAAAATAAAATAGATGATGTACAAAAAAAAGAAAAAAGAGTAAAAGAGCCAGCAGAGCATACTAGTTAAGAGCTTTTGTGCATGGATTTGAATCCTCATTCTATCATTTGCAAACAGTGAAACTTCAGACAAGCTCTTTATTCTTAGTCTTTCATCTTCCTCATTTGTAAAATTGGATGATAATAATACCTTCTCTTAAGGTGGCTAAAGGAATAAGTGAGTTAATATCTAGAAAATACATATAATAAATGTCTGGCACATAGTACATTCTATACAATTGTTTGTTAAATAAAATTGAAATGAGATTTCTTATCCATAATGCTGGATGAAGGGAGGCAGTAAATCAATATCTTTAAAGTTATAAAGACAAATACTTTTGAATACAGAATGTTATACCCATCCATACTATCATTTAAGTGGGCAAAACAGATACACCTTCAGGAAGCTGAGGACAAATTTAGCATTCACGAATTCTTTCTGATGTAAAGGTCTCCAGCAGAAAGGAGGTACTCTAACAGTACAGAAATCAGAACAGATTTCATATTTCAGTGTTTTCACCATACAGATAAGAAATCAATACCCAAAGTGGTTTGTTCTTACAGTTTATAATAACCATGTAGCTGTTAAATATAAGCATCAAGGTTGAATCCAGATGTTCTAACTATGACCCAGTAATTTTTTCCCCCTTTTTCATAACAGGACTTCATAGATAATTAGATCTGTTCAGGGTTTAAGTATCTTTCATAATTCTAAAGCTCTGGGCCTGTAAACATGTAACAAACTCCAATGGGTTTGAATTTTTTTTTTTTTTTAGTTATGTTCAGTGATAAAGTGAATATTTAGTCAAGAAAACATTCATTGTCAACCTTAATGTCATCAACATCTCCATCTTCCTAGGTACTACATGAAAGTGAGGTTGCTCAGTAGTGTCCGACTGCAACCCCATGGACACCACGCTCCTCCGTCTATGGGATTTTCTAGGCAAGATTACTGGAGTGGGTTGCCATTTCGTTCTCCAGGGAACTTCCTGACCCAGGGATCGAACCCAGGTCTCCCACATTGTAGACAGATGCTTTACCATCTGAGCCACCAGAGAAGTCCACCCTAGGTTCTAGGAGTGTGTAAGCATAGCATTTTCACTAAGCAGTTAAGGTGTTCATCGAATAATATGGTTTAAATTATCCAAGTTATTCCTCCAAGCTCTGATAATTAGGGAAACTTAACAGGCATTTTGTTGGTGGTGGTCTTGTTGCTTTTTATTATTTACATAGAAGATAACTATTGACATAGAGAGTTTGTTTACTACTTGAATTACTATAGGCAGTTTACCTAAAATATCTAGCCTCAGCTTGCTCACCTATTTGGGGATACTGATACCTGGCTCGCAGAACTCCTGTGTGAATGCAGTGATTTAACATTACACTGTAGAGAGAGAAGTGCTTGCTTCAGAGCAGGAATCAGTCATATATCTAATCCTCCTCAATCTCTGGGCCCAGGTACAAAACAACTCTTTACCCAAAAAAGGAATTTCTCTTCTCCATTTCTTCATTCTTTCTTCCTCCATCTTCTTTACTTTTTGCTGCTGGAATGTGGGATTTCATTTATAGGCTGCTACTGCTGCTAAGTCGCTTCAGTCATGTCCGACTCTGTGCAACCCCACAGATGGCAGCCCACCAGGCTCCCTGTCCCCGGGATTCTCCAGGTAAGAATACTGGAGTGGGTTGCCATTTCCTTCTCCAATGCATGAAAGTGAAAAGTGAAAGTGAAGTCACTCAGTAGTGTCCAACTCTTAGCAACCTCATGGACTGCAGCCCACCAGGCTCCTCCGTCCATGAGATTTTCCAGGCAAGAGTACTGAAGTGGGGTGCCATGGCCTTCTCCATCATTTATAAGCTAGCCAATCCCAATTATAGACTTCATTTATAAAATTAATAAAATATTTTATTTAGAGATATTTAAAGTCCTAACCCTATCTCTTAATTCAGAGTTTTCAAAAATACCTACTTGGTCTTTTAAGGTAGAAGGAAGCAAATATGAGACAGGATCTGAGAATCATGTATAGAAATAAGAGGTAAATTAAGACAGTGAGGTCTGTTTTATTTTTCATATTTTTAAAGTTTTTAAAAAATTTTATTTATTTGGCTGATACAGATCTTTGATCTTTGTTGCAGCATGTGAGAACTTTAGTTGTAACATGTAGGATCTAGTTCCCTGATCAGGGATCAAACGTAGACCCCCTACATTGGGAGTGCAGAATCTTCGCCACTGAACCACCAGGGAAGTCCTAGGAAGATTTGTTTTAACACCCATATTTTGAGTTCCAGGTAAACATGAAAGTGCTCAGGAGCAATACTATATTCTTTCTGCCTCCTATTATAAACTGTTTCAAGATTATTCAGAATAAAGACTCTATCCTCAACACAGATTTGAGATCGCTAGTTAAGATTCATATGAGAAATTCATGTGGGACACCTTTGACTGCAGCATTCATGCAGAACAGCCACTGAGAAGTGCCTGCATGAGAGAAATCTACCTGTGGGACAAATACGCATCCTATTAATAAAAAGTCTTTGTTTTAGAACCAAAGAGAAATTCAAGTTTGGAATTTTGTTCAGAAAGAAAATGGCAATTGGGTCTTTCTGCTGTATCTGCATAAATGTGGCATATTCCATCTACATGTTATGTGAGGATTTACTACTCTTAAAGCAAGCTCCTGTAGGCATTTAAATATACTAATTCATCTACAAAAATCACTTTGCCTGCCCTATTCACTTTATTTACAAGAAGCATCCTAAACAGGATCAGTTATATATTGCAGGGTGCATGCAAACTTGGGATATAAGTTCCTCTGAATTACAGCATTTTAAAAATGAGAGAAAAAAAGAAAGACAGGTTTTTTCCAACACTGGGCGCATATTCGCATTAGGTTTAGGAACAAGTCAGTAGAGAGCTTGCCCCTGTTCTTTCCTTCTGACCCTGCACTAGCTTGTCCTCTACTGCCCCCATGAAGATGCAGGAGGCATGAGGAAAGGATGACTTGGTGTTCATAACTAAACGGTTTTCACTTGTCTTCCTACTTAAAAATCACTTCCAGATACCAAGAATGAAAATTAAGTAGCAGACAAACTTCATTTTCATTGACATTTAACGTAGAATATATAGAGAGGGGGAAAACAAATGAATAAGTAAAATAAATTACTTACAGAAGTGGAAAGAGCAATTTAATTACTTGCAGAGAGTAACCACCACAGAACCCCAGAAAGGCTTCAGTAAGTATCATGCACTTCAGAAGATGGGGTGGAGGGAACATGAAATCAGAGCAATTGGCTAGCCTGTGTAAGGAACAATGAGAATCTCCAAGTTCAGATCACTTCATAGTCAAGTGATCAACCCCTACCTCTAGAGTACCAGAAATATATTCTCTGAAAAGTTTGAGAAAATGAACTTCAAACTTGGCTCAGACAGAAGGGAGGAGGTAAATAGTGAGACACCAAACTGAAAAACAGTAAGGAAAGATTAGGTGAAAACCACTGAATACAGAAACCCCTCACCATTGTTCTTCCCTACCCAGTTCCAGAATGCTTGCTATCAGCTAGGTTCATGCATGCAGGCAAAAGATGGAAGGACTCTTCTCTGGGGAAAGCAAACTACCCCAGAGGCAAGACCTCACCCACATATACAGAATATGTGCTTTAAACTGAGTGCTGAAGAATTGATGCTTTTGAACTATGGTGGAGAAGACTCTTGAGAATCCCTTGGACTGCAAGGAGATCCAACCTGTCCATCCTGAAGGAAATCAGTCCTGAATATTCACTAGAAGGACTGATGTTGAAGCTGAAATTCCAATACTTTGGCCACCTGATGCAGAGAGCTGACTCATTTGAAAAGACCCTGGTGCTGGGAAAAAGATTGAAGGCAGGAGGAGAAGGGGGTGACAAAGGATGACATGGTTGGATGGCATCACTAACTCAATGGACATGAGTTTGAGTAAACTCCAGAAGTTGGTGATGGACAGGGAGGACTAGTGTGCTGCAGTCCATGGGGTCGCAAAGAGTCGGACATGACTGAGCGACTGAACTGAAGCTTATATTTCATATTTATAAACTATATTTTTAAGCTTTCAATAAGCTTTAAAGAAATTTACTCTTAGACAAAAATGGATAATAGCATTTTACAATGAAAAAAAAAAAGAACCAAAAACAAAGAAAGAAAAAGGAATTTGAAAGAAACAGAGACAATGCTAGAAACAGAAAAATACTTCCAAATAACCATATTTAACAGCCTTAAAGAGAAAATGTTATATCCATGAGATAAAAGCAACATATTTTAGAAAAGGTAATCAGGGAAATAAAGAGCTCTTAATTATTATCAAAATTTAAAGGTTGATAAAATGATCAAAAGTAGAACTTAAAAGAAGAAAGAGGAAAAATAAATGTGA
>SJYW01040403.1:366289-377199 GCA_006410735.1 Raphicerus campestris | reverse complement strand
CTTGAATTACTATAGGCAGTTTACCTAAAATATCTAGCCTCAGCTTGCTCACCTATTTGGGGATACTGATACCTGGCTCGCAGAACTCCTGTGTGAGTGCAGTGATTTAACATTACACTGTAGAGAGAAAAGTGCTTGCTTCAGAGTAGGATCAGAGTAGGAATCAGTCATATATCTAATCCTCCTCAATCTCTGGCCCCAGGTACAAAACAACTCTTTACCCAAAAAAGGAATTTCTCTTCTCCATTTCTTCATTCTTTCTTCCTCCATCTTCTTTACTTTTTGCTGCTGGAATGTGGGATTTCATTTATAGGCTGCTACTGCTGCTAAGTCGCTTCAGTCATGTTCGACTCTGTGCAACCCCACAGATGGCAGCCCACCAGGCTCCCTGTCCCCGGGATTCTCCAGGTAAGAATACTGGAGTGGGTTGCCATTTCCTTCTCCAATGCATGAAAGTGAAAAGTGAAAGTGAAGTCACTCAGTAGTGTCCAACTCTTAGCAACCTCATGGACTGCAGCCCACCAGTCTCCTCCGTCCATGAGATTTTCCAGGCAAGAGTACTGAAGTGGGGTGCCATTGCCTTCTCCATCATTTATAAGCTAGCCAATCCCAATTATAGACTTCATTTATAAAATTAATAAAATATTTTATTTAGAGATATTTAAAGTCCTAACCCTATCTCTTAATTCAGAGTTTTCAAAAATACCTACTTGGTCTTTTAAGGTAGAAGGAAGCAAATATGAGACAGGATCTGAGAATCATGTATAGAAATAAGAGGTAAATTAAGACAGTGAGGTCTGTTTTATTTTTCATATTTTTAAAGTTTTTAAAAAATTTTATTTATTTGGCTGATACAGATCTTTGATCTTTGTTGCAGCATGTGAGAACTTTAGTTGTAACATGTAGGATCTAGTTCCCTGATCANGAGAATCGTGTATAGAAATAAGAGGTAAATTAAGACAGTGAGGTCTGTTTTATTTTTCATATTTTTAAAGTTTTAAAAAATTTTATTTATTTGGCTGATACAGATCTTTGATCTTTGTTGCAGCATGTGAGATCTTTAGTTGTAACATGTGGGATCTAGTTCCCTGATCGGGGATCAAACGTAGACCCCCTACATTGGGAGTGCAGAATCTTCGCCACTGAACCACCAGGGAAGTCCTAGGAAGATTTGTTTTAACATCCATATTTTGAGTTCCAGGTAAACATGAAAGTGCTCAGGAGCAATACTATATTCTTTCTGCCTCCTATTATAAACTGTTTCAAGATTATTCAGAATAAAGACTCTATCCTCAACACAGATTTGAGATCGCTAGTTAAGATTCATATGAGAAATTCATGTGGGACACCTTTGACTGCAGCATTCATGCAGAACAGCCACTGAGAAGTGCCTGCATGAGAGAAATCTACCTGTGGGACAAATACGCATCCTATTAATAAAAAGTCTTTGTTTTAGAACCAAAGAGAAATCCAAGTTTGGAATTTTGTTCAGAAAGAAAATGGCAATTGGGTCTTTCTGCTGTATCTGCATAAATGTGGCATATTCCATCTACATGTTATCTGAGGATTTACTACTCTTAAAGCAAGCTCCTGTAGGCATTTAAAGATACTAATTCATCTACAAAAATCACTTTGCCTGCCCTATTCACTTTATTTACAAGAATCATCCTAAACAGGATCAGTTATATATTGCAGGGTGCATGCAAACTTGGGATATAAGTTCCTCTGANCTGTATCTGCATAAATGTGGCATATTCCATCTACATGTTATGTGAGGATTTACTACTCTTAAAGCAAGCTCCTGTAGGCATTTAAATATACTAATTCATCTACAAAAATCACTTTGCCTGCCCTATTCACTTTATTTACAAGAAGCATCCTAAACAGGATCAGTTATATATTGCAGGGTGCATGCAAACTTGGGATATAAGTTCCTCTGAATTACAGCATTTTAAAAATGAGAGAAAAAAAGAAAGACAGGTTTTTTCCAACACTGGGCGCATATTCGCATTAGGTTTAGGAACAAGTCAGTAGAGAGCTTGCCCCTGTTCTTTCCTTCTGACCCTGCACTAGCTTGTCCTCTACTGCCCCCATGAAGATGCAGGAGGCATGAGGAAAGGATGACTTGGTGTTCATAACTAAACGGTTTTCACTTGTCTTCCTACTTAAAAATCACTTCCAGATACCAAGAATGAAAATTAAGTAGCAGACAAACTTCATTTTCATTGACATTTAACGTAGAATATATAGAGAGGGGGAAAACAAATGAATAAGTAAAATAAATTACTTACAGAAGTGGAAAGAANTTCTGACCCTGCACTAGCTTGTCCTCTACTGCCCCCATGAAGATGCAGGAGGCATGAGGAAAGGACGACTTGGTGTTCATAACTAAATGGTTTTCACTTGTCTTCCTACTTAAAAATCACTTCCAGATACCAAGAATGAAAATTAAATAGCAGACAAACTTCATTTTCATTGACATTTAACGTAGAATATATAGAGAGGGGGAAAACAAATGAATGAGCAAAATAAATTACTTACAGAAGTGGAAAGAACAATTTAATTACTTGCAGAGAGTAACCACCACAGAACCCCAGAAAGGCTTCAGTAAGTATCATGCACTTCAGAAGATGGGGTGGAGGGGACATGAAATCAGAGCGATTGGCTAGCCTGTGTAAGGAACAATGAGAATCTCCAAGTTCAGATCACTTCATAGTCAAGTGATCAACCCCTACCTCTAGAGTACCAGAAATATATTCTCTGAAAAGTTTGAGAAAATGAACTTCAAACTTGGCTCAGACAGAAGGGAGGAGGTAAATAGTGAGACACCAAACTGAAAAACAGTAAGGAAAGATTAGGTGAAAACCACTGAATACAGAAACCCCTCACCATTGTTCTTCCCTACCCAGTTCCAGAATGCTTGCTATCAGCTAGGTTCATGCATGCAGGCAAAAGACGGAAGGACTCTTCTCTGGGGAAAGCAAACTATCCCAGAGGCAAGACCTCACCCACATAAACAGAATATGTGCTTTAAACTGAGTGCTGAAGAATTGATGCTTTTGAACTATGGTGGAGAAGACTCTTGAGAATCCCTTGGACTGCAAGGAGATCCAACCTGTCCATCCTGAAGGAAATCAGTCCTGAATATTCACTAGAAGGACTGATGTTGAAGCTGAAATTCCAATACTTTGGCCACCTGATGCAGAGAGCTGACTCATTTGAAAAGACCCTGGTGCTGGGAAAAAGATTGAAGGCAGGAGGAGAAGGGGGTGACAAAGGATGACATGGTTGGATGGCATCACTAACTCAATGGACATGAGTTTGAGTAAACTCCAGAAGTTGGTGATGGACAGGGAGGACTAGTGTGCTGCAGTCCATGGGGTCGCAAAGAGTCGGACATGACTGAGCGACTGAACTGAAGCTTATATTTCATATTTATAAACTATATTTTTAAGCTTTCAATAAGCTTTAAAGAAATTTACTCTTAGACAAAAATGGATAACAGCATTTTACAATGAAAAAAAAAAAGAACCAGAAACAAAGAAAGAAAAAGGAATTTGAAAGAAACAGAGACAATGCTAGAAACAGAAAAAAAAAACTTCCAAATAACCATATTTAACAGCCTTAAAGAGAAAATGTTATATCCATGAGATAAAAGCAACATATTTTAGAAAAGGTAATCAGGGAAATAAAGAGCTCTTAATTATTATCAAAATTTAAAGGTTGATAAAATGATCAAAAGTAGAACTTAAAAGAAGAAAGAGGAAAAATAAATGTGAGAATATAAAAAAGTAGAAATCACTTCTGGAGGCTTAGTCAACTGGGATAATTTTTAAAAGAGAGAACAAATAAAATGGTAGGGAGGAAATTATTGTTTTATATACCAGAAAGTGCCTAAAAACAAAAGAATAAGAGTTTTTAGACTAAAGGGACCTGCTCAAAACTTGCCTAGGGAACAATATGAAACCTATGACAGGGTACATTATTAAAATTTAAGAACTTTCAGAGAAGACCCAAAGGACTTAAAAAGAGAAAAAGCAGAGTCTTTGTAAAGAATCAAGCAAAAGAAGTCATAGGCCTTCTCAGTAGCAACTGATTAAATATGGTTTTCAACACAGAATTCTATACCCAGCCAAAGTATCAATCACAAGTAAAGATAGAATGAGTGTATTTACACATAGGCAAACTATTAAATTTTTATCTTTCATAAAGCCTTATTCTGGTGGATGTACCCTGNGGAGGAGAAGGGGATGACCGAGGATGAGATGGCTGGATGGCATCACGGACTCGATGGACGTGAGTCTGAGTGAACTCCGAGAGATGGTGATGAACAGGGAGGCCTGGCGTGCTGCGATTCATGGAGTTGCAAAAAGTCGGACACAGCTGAGCGACTGAACTGAACTGAAGGAAAGTCCCATAGGAACTAGAAAATGCTGGACATTTCCCCTAGGAGATAGTATTAAATTTTTTTCCTAATCTAGCAGCGAAGGAAAAGTTAGAATTTAAACCTTTGGTTATAAGAAACCCCATAATCCTTTGTTGTGTGGGTAGAAGGAACACCTGGTGAGATAATTCAAAGAACAAAAACAGGAATAAGAACTAAATTAGACTATTTCAGTATTGGCCTCAATGTAAGAAGTCTTTGTGCTTANTTTTTTTTCCTAATCTAGCAGCGAAGGAAAAGTTAGAATTTAAACCTTTGGTTATAAGAAACCCCATAATCCTTTGTTGTGTGGGTAGAAGGAACACCTGGTGAGATAATTCAAAGAACAAAAACAGGAATAAGAACTAAATTAGACTATTTCAGTATTGGCCTCAATGTAAGAAGTCTTTGTGCTTAATGGAAGTATTAGCTAATGCTGTGGTGTTAATCATTTTGCAATATGTAAGTGTATAAAATCAACACCTGTATACTTCAAATTTACACAGTATTATTTGTCAAATATATATCTCAATAAATCTGAAGCAATAAAAGAAATTTTGTGCTGCAAGATATTTTAAATCATAAAATTGCATCACAAATTCAATCGTGGAGACCAACATCCTCTATTATATTTTTCTTAAGATAATCCACCTGGTTAATGAGGAGCTTGCCAACATTAGAGGAATGCCCATTCCTGTGGAGCCAGAGACCAGTAAAATAAATAACAATGGCTAACATTTATTAAGTCTTCCTACCAGATACTTTTTTGCAATATATCATTTAATCCACATAGCAACCCAATTAGTTTAGAATCGATGATAATCTGAGGAGCTAACTTATTCAGGGTCACTGAGCCTGTTTGACTTGAGGANATTTATTGTCTTCCTACCAGATACTTTTTTGCAATATCTCATTTAATCCACATAACAACCCAATTAGTTTAGAATCGATGATAATCTGAGGAGCTAACTTACTCAAGGTCACTGAGCCTGTTTAACTTGAGGGCCAGCACTCTTCACAATGGCACTGCCAGCTCAGATCCCTGGGTCCTCACCTCAGCAAAGAGTAGTAAGTCAGAAAGAAAGCTGAAAAAGCCTTTTGTGCATCTGAGTTGCATGCTGAAGCTTGGATACATCTATAACTTTATTAGTTTAAGTTGTTAGAGACTGTCTTTGTTGGGGGGAAAGTCTGCTCAGGGATGCAAGAGATAAATACTTTTTTCAAGAAAATGATGTACCCCCATAGCCCTTTGTTATCTGTGTGTAGAACCAATACTTGGTGAGGTAATTCAGAGGAAAAAAAAAGGAACAGAAGGATCTAGGAAGATGAAGTGATGGCAAAGAAGGATTCTGTTTGTGAAGACAGAATCTGGACTGCTAGGTGAAGTTGCAGGTAAGAAAAATCCAGTTCAATATATTTTAACTGGTTTCTAATTACATTTAAATAATTGTGCAGGTAAAAATTATTATTGTTGTAGTATAGTCTGAAGTCAAGGAGCCTGATTGCTTCAGTTCTGATTTTCTTTCTCAAGATTGCTTTGACTTTTTGGAGTCTTTAGTGTTTCTATACCAATTGTAAATTGTAATTTTTTTTGTTCTAATTCTGTGAAAAATGCCACTGGTAATTTGATAGGGATTGCATCAGATCTGTAGATTTCTTTGGGTAGTATAGTCATTTTCACAATATTGTTTCTTCCAATCCAAGAACATGGTATATCCCTTCATCTGTCTGTGTTATCTTTGATTTCTTTCATCAGTATTTTATAGTTTCCTAAGAGTACAGGTTTTTTGCCTCCTTAGGTAAGTTTATTCCTAGGTATTTTATTCTCTTTGTTACAGTGGTAAATGGGATCAAGTCCTTAATTTTTCTTTCTGATCTTTCATTGTCAATGTATAGGAATGCAAGAGATTTCTGTGTATCAATTTTGTATCCTGCAACTTTATCAAATTCATTGATAAGTTTTAGTATTTTTCTGGTGTCATCTTTAGGATTTTCTATGTATAGTATCATGTCATCTGCAAACAGCAACAGTTTTATTTCTTCTTTTCCGATCTTATTCCTTTTATTTCTTTTTCTTCTCTGATTGCCATTGCTAGAACTCCAAAAACTATGTCGAATAATAGTGGCTAGAGGGCACATCTTTGTCTTGTTCCTGATCTTAGAGGAAATGTTTTTGGTTTTTCACCATTGAAAATGATGTTTGCTGTGGGTTTGTTGCATTTGGCCTTTATTATGCTGAGGCAGGCTGCCTCTATGCCCATATTCTGGAGAGTTNTCTTCTCTGATTGCCATTGCTAGAACTCCAAAAACTATGTCAAATAATAGTGTCTAGAGGGCACACCTTTGTCTTGTTCCTGATCTTAGAGGAAATGCTTTTGGTTTTTCACCATTGAAAATGATGTTTGCTGTGGGTTTGTTGCATTTGGACTTTATTATGCTGAGGCAGGCTCCCTCTATGCCCATATTCTGGAGAGTTTTTAATCATAAATGGGTATTGAATTTTGTCAAATTTTTTTCTGCATCTATTGAGATGATCATATGGTTTTTATTCTTAGTTTGTTGACATAGTGTTCCACATTTATTGATTTATGTATGCTGAAGTATCCTTGCATCCAGCTACAGTAACCAAGACACTATGATACCAGCACAAAAACAGAAATATAGGTCAATGGAATAGGATAAAAAGGCCCGTGACAAACCCACACACTTATGGTCACCTAATCTATGACACAGGAGACAAGAGCATACTATAGAGAAAAGACAGTCTCTTCAATAGGTGGTGCTGGGAGAACTGGATAGCTGCATGTAAAAGAGTGAAAATAGAACACTCCCTAACACTGTGTGTGTGTGTTGTGTGCATGCCCAGTCATGTCTGACTCTGAGACCCCATGGACTGCAGTATGCCAGTCTCTTCTGCCCATGGAATTTTCCAGGTGGGAATACATCCATGGGACTTCTTGGTTGCCCAGTGGTTAAGAATCTGCCTTACAATGCAGGAAACTCAGATTCGATCCCTGGCTGGAAAACTATGATCCCATGGGCCACGAAGCATCTAGGCCCACTAGCTGAAACTGCTGAGAGCAAGTGACACAACTGGAGATTACATGCACCATAACAAAAGACTCTGCATGACACAACAAAGACCTAGTAGAGCCGAATAAGGAAGTAAATTGTTAACTATCTAATACATCCACAATAATACTGTCTCCAAAAAGGGTCACATTCTGAGTATTGGAGCTTCAGTTCAGTTCAGTCACTCAGTCGTGTCCGACACTTTGAGACCCCATGAATCGTAGCACGCCAGGCCTCCCTGTCCATCACCAACTCCCAGAATTCACTCAAAGTCACATCCATTGAGTTGGTGATGCCATCCAGTTATCTCATCCTCTGTCGTCCCCGTCTCCTCTTGCCTCTAATACCTCCCAGCATCAGAGTCTTTTCCAATGANGTCATAGCACACCAGGCCTCCCTGTCCATCACCAACTCCCAGAATTCACTCAAAGTCACATCCATTGAGTTGGTGATGCCATCCAGCTATCTCATCCTCTGTCGTCCCCATCTCCTCCTGCCTCTAATACCTCCCAGCATCAGAGTCTTTTCCAATGAGTCAACTCTTCACATGAGGTGGCCAAAGTACAGGAGTTTCAACCCATAGTAATATTTATAAGCAATACCTAGAATTGATTAGATGATTTTAAAATATACATAAATGATAGCATCCTGCAACTGGCTTTTTTTCTTTTACTGAAAATTTAGAGATTAATCAGTCTTGGTACATGAAACTTGTTCATTTTAACAAAAGTATAATATAGTATTCCACTGTATAAACATAACACAGTTATTTATCCTTTCTACTTTAATGGGCAATTTTATTGCTTCTAAAATTTATCTTCACAGAAAGTGCTGTAATAAGCTTGTTTGTACATGTTTCTTGTACACCTATGTGACCATTCGACTAATGTGTTAACATACGAAAATGGAAACTTGGTTTACATGATTTGTGTCAAATTGCTTTTCAAAATTAGTAACAACAAATTAAACATCTGCCAGCACTGTCCTCAGTATGAGTACTGGAGCTTATATCCACTCAATCTGCCAGCAAATTTGGAAAACTCAGCTGTGGCCATAGGACTGGAAAAAGTCAGTTTTCATTCCAATTCAATAGAAAGACAATGCCAAAGATTGTTCAAACTACCACACAAGTGCACTCATCTCACGTCCTAGAAAAGTAATGCTCAAAATTTTCCAAGCGAGGCTCCAACAGTTCCTGAACTGAGAACTTCCAGATGTACAAGCTGGATTTAGAAAACGCAGAGGGGGGCAATCCTAAGATGGTGGAGAAATAGGATGGGGAGACCACTTTCTCCCCCATAAATTCATCAAAAGATCATTTGAATGCTGAGCAAAATTCCACAAAACAGCTTCTGATCCCTGGCAGAGGACACCAGGCACCCAGAAAGACAGCCCATTCTCTTCAAAAGGAGGTAGGACAAAATATAAAAGATAAGAAGAGACAAAAGAGTTAGGGATGGAGATCCACAAGGAGGGAGTCTGAATGAGAAGTTTCCAAATACCAGGAAACCCTCTCATGGCGGGTCTATGGGGAGTTTCGGAATCTCCGAGGGCAACATAATCAGGAGGGGAAAAAAAAAATCCACAGATTATGTGCCTAACCACAACTCCCAGTGGAGAAGTAGCCCAGATGCTCCCGTCTGCTGGCAGCGAGCGGGGGCTGGACAGGGAGGAGCGGGTTGCACTGCTTAGGGTGAAGACCAGTCCTGAGTGACCTGAGGACAATCTGAGGCAGCTAACGTGAGACAGCACCACAGACTGTGGGATAGTCAGAGAAGGGAAAAAAGAGAGAGAACTTTCCTGCAGAAAGCTGTAAGGCACAACCTGGCCCGCTCACAGAACAAAGGATTGAATGAATCCTCCAGAGGAGAGCTAGCTGGCTGCAGACCGGCCCATCCCCCCGCCAGAGGCAGAGAGGCAGGAGGGGGACATCCAGAGCTGGAAGGCGAGGGGCAATCTCGGCCCCAGAGATGGCATCCTCCACCAAACTGTGAGGAGGCTCCCAGTTGCTAATCAAGTCTTCCTGGGGTCCTGGACAGTTGACATCTGCCAGGAGGGTCGCAGGCAGAGATCAGCTCCCCAGAGGAGACACATAGCACACCTGAGATGGCGCTTCCACTGTGCACCCAGGAAACCGAGGGGCTGGGACTGAGAGATGATAAGATGCACCACCCACCTGGGGAGAGCGCACTTGCCAACCACCTGGTCACCTGAGCTGCTCAGGCTTGGGAAGGGCACACAATGGAGACCCAACCCAGTCTGTGCCACTGTGGAGTATCCAATAACCTGAACCTGAGCAGTTTAGACCTGGGAAGTGCATGCAACCCAGGGCCCACTTCAGACAGTTCCCCTGCAGAGCAACCTGGAGCATGAGCAGTACAGACTGGGAAAGCACACATGCCATGAGTGGGGGCAAACCCAGTGCGGCTCAGACACTGCGAGCACTCCCCACACACACCAGTGATATTTGTTTGCCGTNCATGTTGATACCACTTTCTGTATTTCCCAAACTTTGCTATTAAAAGAATGACCAGATTGATATCTGCCACAACTCAGCTAAGTATTGTCTGGGAAAAAGCATTAGAAATCAATTTGTTTCCTTCCAAATTCTCTTTACACACTGGAAATTCATTAACAAGTGGCATGGTACCTTTTTAACCAGCCATTCGTCTCAAAAGAGTGGAGAACGGAGTTAAATGAAGAGCATGTTTTTCTTCTCAATTGTGTATCTCTTATAGCAATAGAATCAATAGGGCAGATAAGCATAGTTTTCAATTAGTACAGTATTCCATAAATCCTAGAAGTAGATAACAGATAACTTAGAATAATATTTTAAAAAATTCACTATTATCAATCAGTGCACTACTCCTTTTTTTTGTTTTTTCTCCTTCTTAACAAAGGGAAGTAAATCTCTGAGTCTTTTCCTTCTAATCTTGCAGTCATATTATTCTTCATTTTAGGCTTCCCTGGTGGCTTAGATGGTAAAGAATCTGCCAGCAATGCAGGAGACCTGGGTTTAGGAAGATCCCCTAGAGGAGGGCATGTCAACCCACTCCAGTATTCTTGCCTGGAGAATTCCTATGGATAGAGGAGCCTGGTGGGCTACAGGCCATGGGATCACAAAGAGTCAGACATGACTGACCAACTAAGAAGCACATTGGGAGCTAAAATTATCAGAGGTTTCTACATAGGGCTGACAGTCTGCAGACTCGATCACTCCCTTTTCAGATGCTGGAGTAATTTCCAAAAGGCTGCTAGTTTTCTTCTTTCTAGAAGCAGACTTTGGCCCTTCCATTTCAAATGGGAAAAAAAAATAATGCACCTTTGCCTCATGGATTCTCATTATTAGTTTTTAAATAAGAATGAGCTTCAAACATGAAAGTGTAGAGAAGGCAACAGGTGCACCAACATGAGG
>SJYW01040403.1:349934-364836 GCA_006410735.1 Raphicerus campestris | reverse complement strand
AGACAATGCCCAAGCCAAACCCTGAAGGAAGGATGTGAGTCAAGAAAATGGGTTTGAGTATTGTCAGGGCAGCAGGGTTTCAGTAAGAAGTGAGGAAAATCATGGAAACAAATAAGAACATAGTCTATACAGTGGAAAAGCATAGATCATGCAATTAATTCAAATACAAAACAAGGAATACTGAGTCTTAAGAGTGGGCCAAATTAAACAGTGGGCCACATTCATCATATTGGGGTGTACATTAATTTGATAGGGCTGCTGTAAAAGTTACTACTAAGAACAGGGAAGCCTGGCATGCTGCAATTCATGGGGTTGCAAAGAGTCAGACATAACTGAGCAACAGAACAACAAGATGATTAAAAACAACAGATTTATTCTGTCACAATTTGAGACCAGAAGTTCGAAATCAAGGTTAATTCTTTCTGAGGGCTCTGAAGTAGAATCAGTTCCATGCCTCTCTCCTACTTTTTGGTAGCTGCTGATGATTCTTGATGTTCCTTGGCTTATAGACAGCATCATTCTAATCTCTACCTCCATCTCCACATTATCTTGTCCTCTGAAGTTTCTTCCCTTCTCTGCTCCTCTAAGGACATTTGTCATTGGATTTAGGGCCCAGAGGATGAGATGGTTGGATGGCATCACCAACTCAATGGACATGAGTTTGAGCAAGCTCTGGGGGTTGGTGATGGACAGAGAAGCCTGGTGTGCTGCAGTCCATGGGGCTGCAAACAGGCGGACACTACTGAATGACTGAACTGAACTAACCCAGGATGATCTCATCTCAAGATACTTAACTTAATTACATCTACATAAACCTTTCTGCCAAAGAAGGTCACATTCACAGGTTCTTGGTGGACATATCTTTTGGGAGACACCATTTATCCCATTTTACAAGGAGCTTAGGCATTGACTTACAGATAGTGAGGAGTCCTTCAGACTTTTCACAAGAAGAGATAAGATTTCTATCACAGTAGATGACTCAGCAAGGGCTGTGGTAGTAAGGATGGAGAGAAAGAGAGACTGAAATATTTAGAAGTTATGCTCAGTAGAACTAAACTGCTTAGATGTGGGGACTGAATAACAGGATGGTCTCTGATGCTTCCCATAGTTCCAGATTGGGCAAATCTGATGATTATACAGAGACACCAAGAAAGAAAAGTGTTTAGAAAAGGATTATGCTTCCATTTTTGAAATGTTTATTTTGATGGCCTCTTGGGTAAGCTATTGTAAAAATACAACAGGCTGAGCTAGAGATACCAATTTGGGAGTCATCTCTGGATAAGTGAAGAGTGAAGATAAAAGCTGATGAGTTTTCAACAGTTTGGAAAACTGAACTGTTTTCAGAACATATTCGGAAGCTGAGGATATGATGTACAATATTTAGGCCCAAGAAGGAGCTGGAGAATACAGGCCAAGTATCATGGGAGATGGTTCAAGTCATAGAAGCTAAGAAACTGGAACAATTGCTTAGACCTGTGGATGGACTGGTGAGGTGGACATTACCAAACCCTTGGTAGCATCTGTCCCCAAACAAGGGGAGTAAAGTGGAACAACATCTACTCTTTATTTGTGTTGTGGAGCAAAGTGTGTGTATGAGGTCTGAATTAATGATGAGGATAAGAAAGTCTCTAGGCTTAGCGCTTCAGCATTATTATATAAAATCACAAACTAACATAGGGAACTGTGAGCTAGGAGCCAGTACAAGAGAGAAAAGCTACACTCTAGATAGTAATGGGTTGCTGTTAGAAGAAGAATGAAAACCAGCTTTTGGTTGGTAGTAGATAACTCTGGGACTTATAAATAGAGGATCTGGTAGGGATCCTTCTTTTTTCTGATGTTTTTTCTCACCATGTGTACCGAAGTTCCCTGCCCATGGAGATAGACTAAATATCACATAAACAGAGGCATTTTCTAAAAGAATTATATAAGTCATAGTGCAGATTCCTGCCAAGATAGTCTACCAAGCTTATAGAAAAGAACCCCCATCATCACTCCTGCTACAGACATACAGATAAAATTTTTTGTTAAAAGTGAACTTTAAAATGCATAGCCAAGTTCAAATGAAAAAAATGAAATTAAAAATTTTACAGATCATAAATAAGAAGAAAATGGGGATTCATGCTCACTTTTGGGTCCAGGTTTGAGCCTGCCAGGGGAATAAAGTTTAAAATAGAAGCCTCAGGAGAGAGCTTTCCTGTCATTAAACAGAAACATCTTCCCAGGATCCCAGGAATGAGCCCTAAGCAAGTTGCCCCTAAGAAAGATGGCTTACAATGGCTTCCTTATGTATCACCCAATTTTTCATTCATAACCAAAGTCCACCAAATTGATGAAGAAAACAATAGCATACGTGAAACAGGGCAATGCCGACATATCAAACAACTGGACCCAAAGAAAGCAGACACAATGAACAGTAAAGAGCTTTAAAAACAAGTCCCAGTGAATTTTTAGAGAGATTTGAGAAGATGCTACAGCTGCAAAGTAAGTTTAGGCTGCAATGTCAAAAGAGCAACTAGGAAACAAAAAGGAAATCTTAGAAACTAAAAATGTGATTGCCAAAATTAAAAGTCCTACCCAAAATCTGGAAGAAAAAGAAATTTCCTGCAAAGTAAAACAAAANATTATTATATAAAATCACAAACTAACATAGGGAACTGTGAGCTAGGAGCCAGTACAAGAGAGAAAAGCTACACTCTAGATAGTAATGGGTTGCTGTTAGAAGAAGAATGAAAACCAGCTTTTGGTTGGTAGTAGATAACTCTGGGACTTATAAATAGAGGATCTGGTAGGGATCCTTCTTTTTTCTGATGTTTTTTCTCACCATGTGTACCGAAGTTCCCTGCCCATGGAGATAGACTAAATATCACATAAACAGAGGCATTTTCTAAAAGAATTATATAAGTCATAGTGCAGATTCCTGCCAAGATAGTCTACCAAGCTTATAGAAAAGAACCCCCATCATCACTCCTGCTACAGACATACAGATAAAATTTTTTGTTAAAAGTGAACTTTAAAATGCATAGCCAAGTTCAAATGAAAAAAATGAAATTAAAAATTTTACAGATCATAAATAAGAAGAAAATGGGGATTCATGCTCACTTTTGGGTCCAGGTTTGAGCCTGCCAGGGGAATAAAGTTTAAAATAGAAGCCTCAGGAGAGAGCTTTCCTGTCATTAAACAGAAACATCTTCCCAGGATCCCAGGAATGAGCCCTAAGCAAGTTGCCCCTAAGAAAGATGGCTTACAATGGCTTCCTTATGTATCACCCAATTTTTCATTCATAACCAAAGTCCACCAAATTGATGAAGAAAACAATAGCATACGTGAAACAGGGCAATGCCGACATATCAAACAACTGGACCCAAAGAAAGCAGACACAATGAACAGTAAAGAGCTTTAAAAACAAGTCCCAGTGAATTTTTAGAGAGATTTGAGAAGATGCTACAGCTGCAAAGTAAGTTTAGGCTGCAATGTCAAAAGGTCAACTAGGAAACAAAAAGGAAATCTTAGAAACTAAAAATGTGATTGCCAAAATTAAAAGTCCTACCCAAAATCTGGAAGAAAAAGAAATTTCCTGCAAAGTAAAACAAAAAGGGAGACATGGAAAGCATGGGGGAAAAAATCAAGAAAGACCATTTTTATAATTTGTATCACAGTCTGACACATATTAAAGAATATATGTAACATAGATGTAAGTTTACCATAATTAAATGAACACCAGTGAGCCCACTACCCAACTCAAGAATCAGAGCATCACTTACAGCTAATTAACTCCATAGTCCCATCTCCTACTTCCCAACCAGAGATAAGTGAATTTTTGTAAATTTTGAGTTGATTATGACCTTGATCTTGATTTATTTTGTGCTCATATGAATGTATCCTTAAACAATAGTGTTACTTGTTTTTGAACCTAATAAGAATGGCATCATATTGACAGATTGATAGAGGAAGATAAATAGATAGGCATAAGCCAGATTGAGAGGCAGCAAAGCACAGTAATTAAAAGTCAAACTGCCATGACACTGACTCTATCAGTGTCATTCCCAAGCCAGGTAAACTTACACAAGACACATACCACTTAAAGGCTCAGTTTCCTCACTGGTAAAATGAAGATAATAATATCTCCTCCAAACGGTTGTTAAGTTCAGTTCAGTCGCTCAACATGTCCGACTCTTTGCGACCCCACGAACTGCAACAATCCAGGCCTCCCTGTCCATAACCAACTCCTGGAGTCCTTCCAGACCCATGTCCATTGAGTCAGTGAGGCTATNACGGTTGTTAAGTTCAGTTCAGTCGCTCAACATGTCCGACTCTTTGCGACCCCACGAACTGCAACAATCCAGGCCTCCCTGTCCATAACCAACTCCTGGAGTCCTTCCAGACCCATGTCCATTGAGTCAGTGAGGCTATGGAACTATGTCACCTTCTGTCGTTCCCTTCTCCTCCTGCCCTCAATCTTTGCCAGCACCAGGGTATTTTCAAATGAGTCAGCTCTTCCCATCAGGTGGCCAAAATATAGGAGTTTCAGCTTCAACATCAGTCCTTCCAATAAACACCTAGTACTAATCTCCTTTAGGATGGTCTGGTTGGATCTCCTTGCTGTCCAAGGGACTCTCAAGAGTCTTCTCCAACACCACAGTTCAAAAGCATCAATTCTTCNGTAATGCTATTCTAATTGGTGAATATTAATTCAGGTGATTCAGCAATCAAATAGTAAAATTTTCCAAAATGGCAACAAAAAACAGAGGGGAGGAAATTATTGGAGTAAAATTTCTAAAAGCTGGAGACAACAAACTTTAAATTGCAAGAGCCCACTCAGTGTTTAGCAAGCTGAATGAAAAACAGAACCTCACCTAGATGCTTCCTAGAGAAATTTAGAATGCCAAAGGGAAAAGAAGATCTTAAAAGCTGTTTAAGATTGTTTGCTGTAAAATGTGTTATCCCAGAGAGCAGCTTTTACATCTAACTCAGAGTCTCTGTGTTGGCTTTTTCTTCTGAAAATATGATCTCCTTTTATGCCCTCAGTAGTTCTGAAGTGTTCTCATGTAGGTTTTGCATATTCCTGCTAAGTTTATTCCTAGGTGGTTTATATTTGTGTTGCTGTTATAAATTGAATTTTTTCATATTTTCTGGCTACCACTGGTATAAGAACACTATTGGTTTTCATTTCCATTGTCCTTTATTAATCACATATGCAACTAGTACTGTTTGATAGATTTTTAGTTGACTGTAATTATCCTGTTAGATAATTATATAGACAAATATATAATCTTCAAATAATGATAATTTTGTCTTCCTTAGCTCTCTTGTTGCTTTTTCTTTTCTTATTACTCTGGCTGTAACATTCAAAAACTTTTGAATAATAGCAATAATACTGAGTAACCTTGTCATTTTCAACTGCACTCTTAAGATAATAAGTGCTTTTGGTTTTAGGAAGTGTTTCTATCATCTTATAGAATAAAGAGATGTGAAAATTTACCATGCTTGTGTTAATTGACATGACCCACTTTAACCTTTTCATTTGATGAGTTTAAGCAAAATATTCCAACTATTGAACCATCTTTACATTCCTGGCATAAATCCTACTAGGTTAAGGTATGCTATGTGCTGGATTATGTCCTCAAATTAGTATACTGAAACACTAATTTCCAGTGTGATGGTGTTTGGAGATAGGGCCTTTGGGAGCTGATTACATTTAGATGAGAGCATGAGGATGGGATCCTCATGTTGGTATTAGTGCCCTTATAAGAAGAAATACCACAGACCGTGATCTCTTTTTCTGTGTTCCATATGAGGACACATCAAGGAGGTAACTGTTTATAAGAAAGAAAGGGAGCTCTCACCAGAAACAGACCATGCTGGCACCTTATCTTGTACTTAAAGCCTCCAAAACTGTGAGAGAATAAATTTCTATTGTTTAAGCCCCCCTGTCTGGTATTTTGCTATGGCAGCCTCAGCTGACTAAGACAGAATTCCTCCTGCCCAACTGCCTTGAGCTGGTATATCAATCTTTTCCTGCCATCTGACCCTACTTCTTTTGGGTCTTGAGCCTCCTAGCTTTCGGACTGGAACTTACACCATTGGTTCCTGGGCCTTCAGACCCAGAATCAAACTATTCTATCAGCTTTCCTGGGTCTTCAGATTGCTAACAGCAATTCTTGGGAGTTGTTAGCCTCCATGATTGCAGGAGCCAATCCCTTTTGATAAATCTGTGTGCATGTGTATACTATCAGTTTTGTTTTTCTGGGAAATCCTAACAAACAAATACAAGGTATGCGAGAGTGCTCAGGTGCTCAGTCAGGTCCAGCTCTTTGTCACCCAATGGGTATAGCATTCCAGGCTTCTCTGTCCATAGAATTTTCCAGGCAAGAATACTGGAGTGGATTGCCATTTCCTTCTCCAGGGAATACAAGATGCATTGCCCTTTTAATACATTCCTCAGTGTATCTGCCAGTGGTTTATATATACACTGTTAACTGTTGTTGTTCTGTAGTTTTTTTATTTATGGATGCCATTTTCACCATTAAGCTCTAGCATTGGGTTGCTGTCAACCTTGTAAAATTAATTGGAAATTTCACCCTTTTTTTTTTTTTTGCTTGAAGCAATTTAAATAGCAAGACAAAAAAAGTAGTATATGTTTCTTGTGAGTATCCTGAAATTTTTTTAAAAACTTATCTGTGCCTGACATGCTTATTGTGAATAATTCTGTGACAATTTTTTTCCTGTTTATTTTTGGCCATGCCACACATCTTGCAGGATCTTAGTTCCCCAACTGGGGATTGAATCCAGGCCACAGCAGTGAAAAATCTGAATCCTAACCACTGGACCACCAGGGAATTCCCTGTGACTATTATTATTATTATTATTTCTTCCATGGTTATTTTTCCATTCAGTTTCTCACCTTTGAGTCTGTTTTAATAATTCTTATTTTCCAAGAAAATCATCCATTTTATCCAGAATATTTATTAGAATTAAGTTGTACATTGTGATTTCTTTAAACATTTTTAGTTTCACCTTTTTGTATAATGATATTCCCTAGCATTGTATATTTGTATGAAATCTCTTTTACTCTCTACCATACTTATAACAGGTATGTATATCTGGTTCAAACTGTATAACTGGTTGAGTTTATATAAACTAGTGTTTTGAATGATGCTGATGCTGAAGTTGAAGCTCCGGTACTTTGGCCACTTGATGGGAGGAACCAACTCATTAGAAAAGACCCTGATGCTGGGAAAATCTGAAAGCAGGCAGAGAAGGAGATGACAGAGGATGAGATGGTTAGATGGCATCATCAACTAAATGGACATGAGTTTGAGCAAGCTCCGGGAGATGGTGAAGGACAGGGAAGCCTGGTGTGCTACAGTCCATAGGATCACAAAGAGTCACTGAACAACAAGAACAATTTCTGACCCTGTTCTTAATGGTTGCATTGTTTCTTCATTTTAATAGGTAATTTTATTTGGTTTTTAGAAAAACATATACAACACATGGGAGCCTCAGTTCTCTTAAATAGTTTTAAATTAAAAGTATGCAAGTGAGAGGATGAGTGTATTTCCACAATCAGAACATCAACACTGTTTAGCAAAGAGGCAAGATAGGAATTTTTGCAGCAACTCACAAACATTTACAGGAAGGATTGGAAGTGAGTAGGAGCAGCTTGAGGTTGGTGGGCTAGCCAGCTCAGAAAACAGAGTGGAGATGAAGGTTTCATCTCACCCCTTTAGTTTGAATTTAATAAAAGAATAATTTGCCTATCCTAGCCACTACAGCTTTGAGTACAAATATTTGAGTGTGGGGAGGAGGCCCTCCAGGGCTCTACTGACAAGCTAACTGGGTCAACCAGAGCCTGCCCTTTCAGTTTGGTATTCAGCAGGACTGAGATGTACTAGGATTATCTGTCAGCCACAGGTCTACTGGTAGCAGATGTAACAAACTCCAGATTTGTTTGTTAATGCCATTTGTTTTGGATTAGACTTCTGCTTTCTCCTGAACATTCTCCGTAATGAATTCACAGTGTCCAACAGTATTTGTGAAGACCTTTTCATGTGGCAGCCATCTGACTTCTACATAGTTTTGAGAAGTTAAGCAAGGAGGCATCAGGAATTGCCTTAGCTTTATTTCAACTCTGCCCTTTCCCCTATAAAATATACACTATATATATCACACACACACACATATAACTATATAAAACTATATATAACTATATATATATATAGTTATTCCAGGCCTACTTCTCCAGGAGCACAGATCCTCCCTCCTGTCCTTAATGGTTGTATTTTTTGTATTTCTTACTAATTTTTACCTTCATTTTTCTTCTCCTTATTTTTACAATTAATTTTTAACCCTTTTTCTAATTTCTAGAATTGAAAACTGATGTTATTTTCAAACTTTCTCAGTTTATAAAATATTTCTGGTTCTATTTAGGCCTGAGGATTTGCTTTAAGTTTAGATTTGACCATTTCTCATAGCTTTAATTTGTAATACTTTCATGTTTGTTAATTCTTAAATAACTAATCTGTACAGAAAATACTTTTTACTAGTTTAGAAAAACTTTAGAAAATTCTTTAAAGAATCCTTAGGTAAGAAAATTAAGGTATTATGGATCCCAGTTTGGAAGGGGAATGAGGGAAACTAGTTGGGAGTTGGGGCAGGGAGAAAGAGATAAAAGAATATAAACCAGTATCTCAATTTGTGCCACCCATAAATGTTTGATGAGTGAGTAAAATGTTCTGCCCATACGTAAGATCTTGATTTTGAATCATATGGCAACACTTTTTTTCAGGCTATACATGTTTCTGGCTTAAGAATCTTTGATTTAATACTTTCCTGTTGCTTTCTTATTTGAAGGGTTCAGTAAGTCCCCTACATACAAACCTTCAAGTTTTGAACTTTCACAGGTGGGAACCTGTGTTCCAGCCCCTATATACCGACTATTGTGCTGTACTATTGTTTTCAAGGTACTGTTCATTTCAATTCAGTTCAGTCACTCAGTCGTGTCCAACTCTTTGCAACCCCATGAATAGCAGCACGCCAGGCCTCCCTGTCCACCATCAACTCCCAGAGTTCACCCAAACTCACGTCCATCAAGTTGCTGATGCCATCCAGCCATCTCATCCTCTGTCATCCCCTTCTCCTCCTGCCCCCAATCACTCCAGGCATCAGAGTCTTTTCCAATGAGTCAACTCTTCACATCAGGTGGCCAAGGATTAGAGTTTCAGCTCTAGCATCAGTCCTTCCAATGAACACCAAGGACTGATCTCCTCTAGAATGGACTGGTAGGATCTCCTTGCAGTCCAAGGTACTATCAAGAGTCTCCAACACCACGGTTCAAAAGCATCAGTTCTTTGGTGCTCAGCTTTCTTCACGGTCCACCTCTCACATCCACACATGACCACTGGAAAAATCATAGCCTTGACTAGACAGATCTTTGTTGGCAAAGTACTGTCTCTGCTTTTGAATATGCTATCTAGGTTGGTCATAATTTTCCTTCCAAGAAGTAAGTGTCTTTCAATTTCATGGCTGCAATCACCATCTGCAGTGATTTTCAAGCCCCCCAAAATAAAGTCTGACAGTGTTTCCTCATCTATTTCCCATGAAGTGATGGGACCAGATGCAAGCCAACTTTTTCACTCTCCTCTTTCACTTTCATCAAGAAGCGCTTTAGTTTCTCTCCACTTTCTGCCATAAAGGTGGTGTCACCTGCATATCTGAGGTTATTGATATTTCTCCTGGCAATCTTGATTGCGCCTTGTGCTTCCTCCAGCTAGGCGTTTCTCATGATGTACTCTGCATAGAAGTTATATAAGCAGAGTGACAATATACAGCCTTGATGTACTCCTTTTCCTATTTGGAACCAGTCTGTTATTTCATGCCCAGTTCTAACTGTTGTTTCCTGACCTGCATACAGGTTTCTCAAGGGGCAGGTCAGGTGGTCTGGTATTCCCATCTCTTTCAGAATTTTCCACAGTTTATTGTGATCCACACAATCGAAGGCTTTGGCATAGTCCATAAAGCAGAAATGTTTTTCTGGAACTTGCTTGCTTTTTCCATGATCCAATGGATACTGGCAATTTGATCTCTGATTTCTCTGCCTTTTCTAAAACCAGCTTGAATATCTGGAAGTTCATGATTCATGTATTGCTGAAGCCTGGCTTGGATAATTTTGAGCATTACTTTACTAGCATGTGAGATGAGTGCAATTGTGCAGTATTTTGAGCATTCTTTGACATTGCCTTTCTTTGGGACTGGAATGAAAACTGACCATTTCCAGTCCTGTGGCCACTGCTGAGTTTTCCAAATTTGCTGACATATTGAGTGCAGCACTTTCACAGCATCATCTTTCAGGATTTGAAACCACTCCACTGTAACTGCATCACCTCCACTAGCTTTGTTCATAGTGATGCTTTCTAAGGCTCACTTGACTTAACATTCCAGGATGTCTGGCTCTAGGTGAGTGATCACACCATCGTGATTATCCAGGCTGTGAAGATCTTTTTTGTACAGTTCTTCTGTGTATTCTTGCCACCTCTTCTTAATATCTTCTGCTTCTGTTAGGTCCATACGATTCTGTCCTTTATCGAGCCCATCTTTGCATGAAATATTCCCTTGGTATCTCTAATTTTCTTGAAGAGATCTCTAGTCTTTCCCATTCTGTTGTTTTCCTCTATTTCTTTGCATTGATCGCTGAGAAAGACTTTCTTATCTCTCCTTGCTATTCTTTGGAACTCTGCATTCAGATGCTTATAGCTTTCCTTTTCTGCTTTGCTTTTCACCTCTCTTCTTTTCACAGCTATTTGTAAGGCCTCCCCAGACAGCCATTTTGCTTTTTTGCATTTCTTTTCCATGGGGATGGTCTTGATCCCTGTCTCCTGTACAATATCATGAAATTCCATCCATAGTTCCTCAGGCATTCTATCAGATCGAGTCCCTTAAATCTATTTCTCACTTCCACTATAAAATCATAAGAAATTTGATTTAGGTCATGCCTGAATGGTCTAGTGGTTTCCCCTGCTTTCTTCAATTTGACTTTGAATTTGGCAATAAGGAGTTCATGATCAGAGCCACAGTCAGCTCCTGGTCTTGTTTTTGCTGGCTGTATAGAGCTTCTCCATCTTTGGGTGCAAAGAATAGAATCAATCTGATTTCGATGTTGATCGTCTGGTGATGTCCATGTGTAGTCTTCTCTTGTGCTGATGGAAGTGGGTGTTTGCTATGACCAGTGAGTTCTCTTGCAAAACTCTATTAGCCTTTGCCCTGCTTCATTCTGCACTCCAAGGCCAAACCTGCCTGTTAACCCAGGTGCTTCTCGACTTCCTATTTTTGCATTCCAGTCCCCTATAATTAAAAGGACATCTTTTGGAGAGTGTTAGTTCTAAAAGGTCTTGTAGGTCTTCATAGAACTGTTCAGCTTCTTCAGTGTTACTGGTTGGGGCATAGACTTGGAGTACTGTGATACTGAATGGTTTGCCTTGGAAATGAACAGAGATCATTCTGTCATTTTTGAGATTGCATCCAAGTACTGCATTTTGGACTCTTTTGTTGACCATGATGGCTACTCCATTTCTTCTGAGAGATTTCTGCCCACAATAGTAGATATAATGGTCATCTGAATTAAATTCACCCATTCCAGTCAATTTTAATTCTTGATTTCTAGAATGTCGACATTCACTCTTGCCATCTCCTGTTTGACTACTTCCAATTCGCCTTGATTCATGGACCTAACATTCCAAGTTCCTATGCAATATTCCTCTTTACAGCGTCGGATCTTGCTTCTTTCACCAGTCACATCCACAACTGGGTATTGTTTCTGCTTTGGCTCCATCCCTTCATTCTTTCTGGAGTTATTTCTCCACTGATCTCCAGTAGCATGTTGGGCACCTATGACCTGGGGAGTTCCTCTTTCAGTATCCTATCATTTTGCCTTTTCATACTGTTCATGGAGTTCTCAAGGCAAGAATACTGAAGTGGTTTCCACTCCCTTCTCCAGTAGACCACATTCTGTCAGACCTCTCCACTTTGACCTGCCCGTCTTGGATGGCCCCACAGGGCATGGCTTAGTTTCACTGAGTTAGACAAAGCTGTGGTCTGTGTGATTAGATTGACTAGTTTTCTGTGATTATGGTTTGTATGTCTGCTCTCTGATGCCTCTCGCAACACCTACCCTCTTACTTGGGTTTCTCTTATTTTGGATGTGGGGTATCTCTTCACAGCTGCTCCAGCAAAGTGCAGCCACTGCCCCTTAGCTTGGATGGTGGGTATCTCCTCAAAGCCACCCCTCCTGATCTTGAACGTGGAGTAGCGCCTCTCTGCCCACCTGCGCCTGCGCAGCCACCGCTCCTTGGAAGTGGGGTTGCTCCTCTGGGCCACCGCCCCTGACCTTGGGCATGGGGTAGCTCCTCCCGGCCACCACCCCTGACTTCGGACCTGGGGTAGCTTCTCTCAGCCGCCCCCCACCCCCGACCCTGGATGTGGTCAGAAGGACGCAGCAGAAGCATGCCAGCTGCGACAGACCTCACGGCAGAAGCGTCAAGGTACTGTACTGTAAGATTAAAAATATTCTTTGTTTTTTGTGTTCATTTTTTATGTATGTATTATTTGTGTGAAAAGTATTATAAATCTATTACAGTAAAGCTATATAGCCAAGTGTGTTAAGTTGCATACTTAGGCTAACTCTGTTGGACTTACAAACAAATTAGACTTATGAATGCACTCACGGAAAGGAACTTGTTTGGGTGTAGGGGATTTACCTGGGCTTCCCTGGTATTTCAGATGGTAAAGAATCAACCTGCAATGTGGGAGATCAGGGTTTGATCGCTGGGTTGGGAAGATCCCCTGGAGGAGGGTACAGCAACCCACTCCAGTATTGGTGTCTGGAGATTCTCCTCAGAGAGAAGAGCCTGGTGAGCTACAGTCTAGGGGTTCCAAAGAGTCAGACATGACTGAGTGACTAATCACAGCCAAGGGGGCTCACTGTATAGAAAACTCTCAGGTCACAAACTCTGTCTCAATGCTTTTAAATACTGCTCTATCATTTTCTAGTATTTAGTATGAAAGTGATGAAAATCTCAATAATAATAAGATTTTATTTTCCTTTTATGTATCTTTTCCTGACTATATATTAAACGTAGATTTTTATTCTTGTAATATAAAAATTACACCAGGACATTTGGATTTCAATTATGAGAAAGGCTTCAAATTGCTGTTCCTTTTTCATACACATAATTTCTCTCTAATCTCATTGCAATTTAAAATAAAAATTTTCTGATATTTATCCCTATATCTTGGTACAAATCCATATCAAATTGTACTGTTCTGGTTCCCTTTTTGTGTAATGATAGGTCTTTCTATAACTCTGGTGACATTTTTGTCTGGTTATTTTCACCAAGAAGAGGTTTATGTTTGTCCAACATTGTAAGTACAATGGAGGCTTAGTCAGTTTCAGAGAAAATTGCTTGTATTATTTTAGTCTTAGATAATGTGAACATTTTTATTTTCTGGAGTTTCATTGTGATATTTGAAGGGAAAGATGGCCATGAAAGGTATAGCAAGAGCTGTTCTCCAGGGGCTTTTTTTCCAGGTGGTGTGGAGTAGCCTTCCAGAGACTAACAGATATTGCTCCCCAGGCTCTTCTCCAACTGGAATGACTACAGTACTCAGGACTCTGCTGGCTCCTGCAGAAATCAACTGGTGTTCCTTACTCTGCCATACCTGCCAGCTGCTGGCTAGGAATGCATTCCATGGTCAGTAGCCTAGAAAGTATTCTCATTTATTTATGAAATATTTAATGGGTACCCACGATGTATAAGTTACCAGCTAGACACTGAAATAGAGCCGTGATTAAAAGAAACATGGTGTTAACCATTTCATTAGAGTTCAAGAATGAGGACATAAATTTGGGAATCATTAATCATTGGGTAATTAAGATTATGGGAGTGGATACTATTGCCTAAGCAGAGAGTATAAAATGAAAAACTTAAGAAGGGCTAGGACCAAGAGTTAAAGAATCCTATCATTTAAAAGTCTGATAAAGAAGAATAAGTTTTGGGGGGTTTTAATTTAAAAGTCTGGTGGAGAAGGATAAATTAGAAACCAAGAAGAACTGGCCAGGGAAGTAGGAAAAAAAATTTAATACATATTCCAACTAAATAGAATGCCTGAGTTAGACACTGTTATTTGCTTTCTCAAAACCTGTTCCCTGTTTATTCCCTGCTTATGAAGCTCAGCTTAGTTTAGGGTGGCCATGTTCTCAGTCCCAAGTGATATATTCACTTTCTCAATCTCCCTTGAATGTAGAAGTGGCCATGGAACACAGTTCTGGCCCAAGACCATGAAGTCTTCTATAGGGTGTTTTGGAAAGCTTTTGTATTCTAATATTCAAAAAGAAGGAAAAGGACTTCAGATGTTGTTGGTACTGCTGTTTGTCCTCCCTTCTTCCTACCTTGAAGACAGCCTAGCTCTCCAGATCTTCAGCAACCAAGAGGTAATAAACATGGAAATAAAAGTCAACTTACTAAAACTAGGAAGTTTTGGATACATTCTCAATTGGATTTTTAATGGCACAACAAATATCAACAGCCACTCACTTCCAGATTTATTAAGTTAGAAGACTAAAGTTATTTTTGGTTTAGCCACTATAGTGAATGTTTCTATACTTGCCGTTGAACACATTTCTAGTTCACAGAATTTCCTTCTTAAATAAGAACTTGGTTTCTCCACTACAAATATATAATTGTACTTGATTTTGGAAAAGTAGGAAAAAATAAAGTGTACGTAATTCTTAAGTACTTTTTCTATTTTTGCTTAGTTCGTAATAAAGAATAAAAGAATAGCACAAAACAAAATAAAAACAATCTTCCTGTTTTCATCTGATCTTCCTTGACAAGGAAAAGGATTTTTTTTT
>SJYW01040403.1:332185-346396 GCA_006410735.1 Raphicerus campestris | reverse complement strand
CTTTCTTATCTCTCCTTGCTATTCTTTGGAACTCTGCATTCAGATGCTTATAGCTTTCCTTTTCTGCTTTGCTTTTCACCTCTCTTCTTTTCACAGCTATTTGTAAGGCCTCCCCAGACAGCCATTTTGCTTTTTTGCATTTCTTTTCCATGGGGATGGTCTTGATCCCTGTCTCCTGTACAATATCATGAAATTCCATCCATAGTTCCTCAGGCATTCTATCAGATCGAGTCCCTTAAATCTATTTCTCACTTCCACTATAAAATCATAAGAAATTTGATTTAGGTCATGCCTGAATGGTCTAGTGGTTTCCCCTGCTTTCTTCAATTTGACTTTGAATTTGGCAATAAGGAGTTCATGATCAGAGCCACAGTCAGCTCCTGGTCTTGTTTTTGCTGGCTGTATAGAGCTTCTCCATCTTTGGGTGCAAAGAATAGAATCAATCTGATTTCGATGTTGATCGTCTGGTGATGTCCATGTGTAGTCTTCTCTTGTGCTGATGGAAGTGGGTGTTTGCTATGACCAGTGAGTTCTCTTGCAAAACTCTATTAGCCTTTGCCCTGCTTCATTCTGCACTCCAAGGCCAAACCTGCCTGTTAACCCAGGTGCTTCTCGACTTCCTATTTTTGCATTCCAGTCCCCTATAATTAAAAGGACATCTTTTGGAGAGTGTTAGTTCTAAAAGGTCTTGTAGGTCTTCATAGAACTGTTCAGCTTCTTCAGTGTTACTGGTTGGGGCATAGACTTGGAGTACTGTGATACTGAATGGTTTGCCTTGGAAATGAACAGAGATCATTCTGTCATTTTTGAGATTGCATCCAAGTACTGCATTTCGGACTCTTTTGTTGACCATGATGGCTACTCCATTTCTTCTGAGAGATTTCTGCCCACAATAGTAGATATAATGGTCATCTGAATTAAATTCACCCATTCCAGTCAATTTTAATTCTTGATTTCTAGAATGTCGACATTCACTCTTGCCATCTCCTGTTTGACTACTTCCAATTCGCCTTGATTCATGGACCTAACATTCCAAGTTCCTATGCAATATTCCTCTTTACAGCGTCGGATCTTGCTTCTTTCACCAGTCACATCCACAACTGGGTATTGTTTCTGCTTTGGCTCCATCCCTTCATTCTTTCTGGAGTTATTTCTCCACTGATCTCCAGTAGCATGTTGGGCACCTATGACCTGGGGAGTTCCTCTTTCAGTATCCTATCATTTTGCCTTTTCATACTGTTCATGGAGTTCTCAAGGCAAGAATACTGAAGTGGTTTCCACTCCCTTCTCCAGTAGACCACATTCTGTCAGACCTCTCCACTTTGACCTGCCCGTCTTGGATGGCCCCACAGGGCATGGCTTAGTTTCACTGAGTTAGACAAAGCTGTGGTCTGTGTGATTAGATTGACTAGTTTTCTGTGATTATGGTTTGTATGTCTGCTCTCTGATGCCTCTCGCAACACCTACCCTCTTACTTGGGTTTCTCTTATTTTGGATGTGGGGTATCTCTTCACAGCTGCTCCAGCAAAGTGCAGCCACTGCCCCTTAGCTTGGATGGTGGGTATCTCCTCAAAGCCACCCCTCCTGATCTTGAACGTGGAGTAGCGCCTCTCTGCCCACCTGCGCCTGCGCAGCCACCGCTCCTTGGAAGTGGGGTTGCTCCTCTGGGCCACCGCCCCTGACCTTGGGCATGGGGTAGCTCCTCCCGGCCACCACCCCTGACTTCGGACCTGGGGTAGCTTCTCTCAGCCGCCCCCCACCCCCGACCCTGGATGTGGTCAGAAGGACGCAGCAGAAGCATGCCAGCTGCGACAGACCTCACGGCAGAAGCGTCAAGGTACTGTACTGTAAGATTAAAAATATTCTTTGTTTTTTGTGTTCATTTTTTATGTATGTATTATTTGTGTGAAAAGTATTATAAATCTATTACAGTAAAGCTATATAGCCAAGTGTGTTAAGTTGCATACTTAGGCTAACTCTGTTGGACTTACAAACAAATTAGACTTATGAATGCACTCACGGAAAGGAACTTGTTTGGGTGTAGGGGATTTACTTGGGCTTCCCTGGTATTTCAGATGGTAAAGAATCAACCTGCAATGTGGGAGATCAGGGTTTGATCGCTGGGTTGGGAAGATCCCCTGGAGGAGGGTACAGCAACCCACTCCAGTATTGGTGTCTGGAGATTCTCCTCAGAGAGAGGAGCCTGGTGAGCTACAGTCTAGGGGTTCCAAAGAGTCAGACATGACTGAGTGACTAATCACAGCCAAGGGGGCTCACTGTATAGAAAACTCTCAGGTCACAAACTCTGTCTCAATGCTTTTAAATACTGCTCTATCATTTTCTAGTATTTAGTATGAAAGTGATGAAAATCTCAATAATAATAAGATTTTATTTTCCTTTTATGTATCTTTTCCTGACTATATATTAAACGTAGATTTTTATTCTTGTAATATAAAAATTACACCAGGACATTTGGATTTCAATTATGAGAAAGGCTTCAAATTGCTGTTCCTTTTTCATACACATAATTTCTCTCTAATCTCATTGCAATTTAAAATAAAAATTTTCTGATATTTATCCCTATATCTTGGTACAAATCCATATCAAATTGTACTGTTCTGGTTCCCTTTTTGTGTAATGATAGGTCTTTCTATAACTCTGGTGACATTTTTGTCTGGTTATTTTCACCAAGAAGAGGTTTATGTTTGTCCAACATTGTAAGTACAATGGAGGCTTAGTCAGTTTCAGAGAAAATTGCTTGTATTATTTTAGTCTTAGATAATGTGAACATTTTTATTTTCTGGAGTTTCATTGTGATATTTGAAGGGAAAGATGGCCATGAAAGGTATAGCAAGAGCTGTTCTCCAGGGGCTTTTTTTCCAGGTGGTGTGGAGTAGCCTTCCAGAGACTAACAGATATTGCTCCCCAGGCTCTTCTCCAACTGGAATGACTACAGTACTCAGGACTCTACTGGCTCCTGCAGAAATCAACTGGTGTTCCTTACTCTGCCATACCTGCCAGCTGCTGGCTAGGAATGCATTCCATGGTCAGTAGCCTAGAAAGTATTCTCATTTATTTATGAAATATTTAATGGGTACCCACGATGTATAAGTTACTAGCTAGACGCTGAAATAGAGCCATGATTAAAAGAAACATGGTGTTAACCATTTCATTAGAGTTCAAGAATGAGGACATAAATTTGGGAATCATTAATCATTGGGTAATTAAGATTATGGGAGTGGATACTATTGCCTAAGCAGAGAGTATAAAATGAAAAACTTAAGAAGGGCTAGGACCAAGAGTTAAAGAATCCTATCATTTAAAAGTCTGATAAAGAAGAATAAGTTTTGGGGGGTTTTAATTTAAAAGTCTGGTGGAGAAGGATAAATTAGAAACCAAGAAGAACTGGCCAGGGAAGTAGGAAAAAAAATTTAATACATATTCCAACTAAATAGAATGCCTGAGTTAGACACTGTTATTTGCTTTCTCAAAACCTGTTCCCTGTTTATTCCCTGCTTATGAAGCTCAGCTTAGTTTAGGGTGGCCATGTTCTCAGTCCCAAGTGATATATTCACTTTCTCAATCTCCCTTGAATGTAGAAGTGGCCATGGAACACAGTTCTGGCCCAAGACCATGAAGTCTTCTATAGGGTGTTTTGGAAAGCTTTTGTATTCTAATATTCAAAAAGAAGGAAAAGGACTTCAGATGTTGCTGGTGCTGCTCTTTGTCCTCCCTTCTTCCTACCTTGAAGACAGCCTAGCTCTCCAGATCTTCAGCAACCAAGAGGTAATAAACATGGAAATAAAAGTCAACTTACTAAAACTAGGAAGTTTTGGATACATTCTCAATTGGATTTTTAATGGCACAACAAATATCAACAGCCACTCACTTCCAGATTTATTAAGTTAGAAACTAAAGTTATTTTTGGTTTAGCCACTATAGTGAATGTTTCTATACTTGCAGTTGAACACATTTCTAGTTCACAGAATTTCCTTCTTAAATAAGAACTTGGTTTCTCCACTACAAATATATAATTGTACTTGATTTTGGAAAAGTAGGAAAAAATAAAGTGTACGTAATTCTTAAGTACTTTTTCTATTTTTGCTTAGTTCGTAATAAAGAATAAAAGAATAGCACAAAACAAAATAAAAACAATCTTCCTGTTTTCATCTGATCTTCCTTGACAAGGAAAAGGATTTTTTTTTAGTTTTGCTACCAAATTGTCAAAACTTAGTCTCTTTTCAGTAATCAAATGTGCATTGCCCATAGATCCTGGACCTAAGGAACAATTTTCTGTGTTTTATGACAAGGTGTGTAGATGGAAAATCTGCACCTGAGGAAACAACAGTGACTCTCCTTTACTTACCAATAGCAGAAATTGCACATGCCAGACTATAGGCATGAACTTTCCATAGAAATACAGTGGAAAGCCTTTGGTTTTCTGACCAGACATACCAGACCAAAAACATCTGAAGTCAAGGTTTTTCATCTCTGATTCTCCCTCCAAAACTACTACCTATCCTGTCCTCAACAACTTGCCCTAAAAGTGTACTATTGCAATCATTACTATTCAAGATTAATGATATTATTAACTTCATTTTTGAAGTTTTTACTTTTCTGAAGCTCTTATCGTTTTACAGGCACTGTCCTGACATCGAGGATACAATGTCAAATTTAAGACATGAGCAATAATTTAAAAATCATTGATAGAGAAAATAATCAAATTAAAATAAACCTAAAATTTAAATAGAACATAAATCCTGCACAGGGGAAAACAGACAAAAGAAATCAATAATTATAATTTAGTATGACAAAGGTCTGTGTGTACTTGAGCAGTGATTCTCAAATTTTGCTTCTCGTTTGAAATCATTTTAAAATTGCTTGTGCCCAAGATTCACTACTGAGAATCTCTAGAGCTGGGACACAGACATTAACAAGTTTTTTTTTCTTAATTTTTTAGATGATCTCAGCATGCACCCAAGTTTGAGGACCAATACACTAGTGGAAATCTCAGCAAAATCAGGCACAAGATTAAGAGGTGTTCTAGCAATTTTATTATTTAAACTTAATANTTTAATTTTTTAGATGATCTCAGCATGCACCCAAGTTTGAGGACCAATACACTAGTGGAAATCTCAGCAAAATCAGGCACAAGATTAAGAGGTGTTCCAGCAATTTTATTATTTAAACTTAATATAAAATTTATATCCAATGCAACAAGGCAAAAAACTTGATATTATTTAGAGCTTATATCCCTGTCAACTATAAAAGCCAAGAGAACTGATGAACTATTAAAATTAGTACAAGAGTGCCTTGGAACCTGGCCCTGCCTACAAGTGGGTTGGCACCAGCCTGGGGATGGACCCTCAGCTGGCCAAAAGCCATCACACCAAGCAAGTCCTGGTAGCCAACTGGGCTGAATCCATCCCCACCTATCAGTGAAGTTGGCCTCACCACAACAGAAGGGCCCATGAAGTCCACACAAGGGGCAACCCTAGAGCATATAACACTGGTGACCAGAGCAGAATGTGCCCCACAGGACATCTACATGAGGCCACTTCTCCAAAATTGAGAAACATAACTGATCTACCTAATACACTGAAATAAAAGCAGAGCATTAGGCAAAATGAGGAGACAGGAATATATAAGAACTCTAGAAGAAGAACTAAGCAAAACAGAGATAAGTAATCAACTTGATAAGGAGTTCAGCGTAATGATTATAAAGGTGTTCAATGAACTCAGGAGAAAATCGATGAACCAGTAAAAAGTTTAACAAAGAGGAAGTTGGAAAACAGGAAGAAGAGCAAACAGAGCTGAAAAATATAATAACTGAAATAAAATTAGCATGACAGCTTACCTAAATACAAGGATGGGAAAAATTGGAACCTTCATATACTGCTAGTACGAATATAAAATAGTATAGTTGGCTTTGGGAAACTGTCTGGCAGTTTCGTCAGTGATTAAACATAGAATTACCATAAAAACCAACAATTCTATTCAGAGACATATACCCCCCCACAAAATGAAAATACATGTCTACACAAAAACTTGTACATGAATATTTATAGCACCATTATTCATAATAGCCAAAAAATGGAAACAACCCAAATGTCCATCAACTAATAAATGGATAAATAAAATGACAAATATATTTATAAATAAACATATGATATATATGATGTATCATAAAATATATTAGAATATCATTTAGCAATAAAAAAAGGAGTGAAATGCTGATGCATGGATGAACTTTGAAAACATTATGGACTACAAGGAGATCAAGCCAGTCAATCCTAAAGGAAATCAACCCTCAGTATCCATTGGAATAACTGATGCTGAAGCTGAAACTCCAATACTTTGGCTGATGCAAAGAGCTGATTCATTGGAAAAGACCCTGATGCTGGGAAATATTGAAGGCAGGAGGAGAAGGGGATGACAGAAGATGAGATGGTTGGATGACATCACTAACTCAATGGTCGTGAGTTTGAGCAAGCTCTGGGAGTGGTAAAGGACAGGGAAGCCTGGCACGCTGTGGCCCATGGGGTCACAAAGAGTTGGACACAACTGAGCAACTGAACAACAACAATGTTAAGTAGAAGAAGCTAATGACAAAAGATCATATATTGTTTGATTCTATTTATATTAAATATTCTGAGCAAGCAAACCTATAGAAACAGAAAGTAGATGAGTGGTTGCCTATGACTGATGGCAAGTGGGGAGAGATTAGAGAATGATGGCCAAGAGGTGTGGGGTTTCTTTTTGGGATAATGAAAATCTTCTAAAATTCACTCAGGTGATGAATGCACAGTTCTGTAAATACACTAAAAGTCACTGAACTCTATACTTCAGATGAGGGAATATTAATTATATCTCAATAAAGCTGATTAAAAAGAACAGATATCTCAAAGGCAATAGCTTTCTGGTATAATGTGGTGATTATAATGAATTAAAATCATATTTTGCTTATTGTTCCTCCAAAAAAATCTTTAAACTAAAGTTTATCTGAACTCTCAGGAACTTGACTCAATGCTCTGTGGTGACCTAAATGGAAAGGAAATCCAAAAAAGAGGGGATATATGTATATATACGGGATTCCCTTGTAGCTCAGTTGGTTACGAATCTGTTTGCAATGCAGGAGACCCAAGTTCAATTCCTGGGTTGGGAAGATCCTCCCTGTTGAAGGAAATGGCAACCCACTCCAGTATTTTGCCTGGGAAATCACATGGACAGCGGAGCTTGGTGGTCTACAGTCCATGAGGTCGCAAAGACTCAGACATGACTGAGCAACTAAGCACGCAGCACATGTATATATATAAAGCTGATTCACTTTGCTGTACAGTAGACAGTAACACAAAATTGTAAAGCAGCTATGTGCTTAGTCACTCAGTCACGTCCAGTTCTTTGTAACCTCATGGACTGTAGCCCCAGGATCCTCTGTTCATAGGATTCTCCAGGCAAATACTGGAGTGGGTAGCCATTACCTTCTCCAGGGGATCTTCCTGATGCAGAGACTGAACACAAGTCTCTTGCATTGCAGGCAGATTCCTTTCCATCCCAATCACCAGGGCAGCTCAACTATACTCCAATAAAAAAAATTTTTTAAGTTTATCTGGACTCTGAAATGTAAAAAAATATGGCACTACTTGGTTAAAGCAGGCATGAGAACACCAGAGTCCAATCTTCTTGCCCTTGCCCTGTTCCTTCCTCCAAGGGACACTTAAGAACACCAGAGCTCCATGGAGTATGATTTAAAACCCACTACTTTTTAAAACAGGAGCTTCCAGGTTGTGCAGTGGTAAAGAATCCACCTGTCAATGCAGGAAACACAGGAGTCTTGGGTTCAATCCCTGTGTCAGGAAGATACTCTGGAAAAGGAAATGGCAATCCACTCCAGTGTTCTTGCTGGGATAATCCTGAGGACAGAGGAGCCTGGTGGGCTATCGTCCATGGGACTGTAAAGAATTGGACATGACTGAATACACACATGCACACTTTTAAAAATACAATGGAAACCTTTTTTATAGTAACAATAAAAATTACAATAACTATAAACATCCTGGATGAGAGCCATATAACAAAATTTTGAATCACTTCACTGACAGATACAAAGACAGACCTGAAAACAAACCACTTCTATTTTGGCATTGTTTGTTTACAAGAGACAGGATTTTGGAGAACAAATTTTTTAAAGTTCAAGGCTTTTGTCATTTTGAAATTTAATTTTAAAAGAGAAAAAGGGTATACTATCCTCTCAGGGGAGTTGGTGATGGACAGGGAGGCCTAGAGTGCTGCGATTCATGGGGTCACAAAGAGTCAGACACAACTGAGTGACTGAACTGAACTGAACTGATCCTCACAGGAAGCTTCCAGGGTGCCTTAGCAGTAAAGAATCTGCCTGCCAGTGCAAGAGACATGGATTCAATCCCTGGGTCAGGAAGATTACTTCGAGAAGGAAATGGCAGCCTTCTGCAGTATTCTTGCCTGGGAAATCCCATGGACAGAGGAGCCTTGCGGGCTACAGTTCATGGGGCTGCAAAAAATGTCAGACTTGACTTAGGGACTTAAAACAACAACAATCCTGCAGGCCTCAGATACAACTGCAGGAGCAAACTTGACTAACTGTAAGGATATTACAAACATTTTATTTCCCCTCACCTTGGTGTAGATCATGGATAAGTCAGATCTGAACATTTTTTCCCAAGTGTATTCTGTATTACTACTATCCTTGTTGATATGTAATTATTAGATTTCAGGACCCAACTTAACAAGCTCATCTACTATTTTTCATCCTATAGACACAGTAAAAGGATATCAACTTAAGAGAAAGACAAATCTAAGTTCAAATCTCCTTTGTCACTTAGTTTTTTATCTGTGAAATGTGAACCATAATATCTGCCCTGTTGTTGTTTAGTTGTTTCAGTTGTGTCTGACACTTATACAACCCCATGCACTGAAGCCCGCCAGGGTCCCCTGTCCATGGGATTCTCCAGGCAGGAATACTGGAGTGAGTTGCCATTTCCTTCTCCAAATACCTGCCCTTAGGCTTTTTATTAGAATTTGAAGCTATGCATGTAAATCACCTAGCATAGGTTTTAGCACTTGATAGCACTTATAAAATTGATATATCTTACATTATTATCAATATTAGTAGTGACAAAGATAGTAATAAAAGTAAACCTAATAACTAAAAAAAAAATTATAACAACCTAAATACTCTGACTAGAAAAGTATTGCCTAAGATCAATCAATGTAAAATATAGGTTGAAAGTTTTTTTCTCTATAAGATACACTTCTTTATGATAGATATAACTTGTCTCTACACTTATATAAGATGCTCATGAGGTTGGGGTGGGAGTTAAAAGAAAAGGATTTCAAGATCAAATAAACATGGGAAATGCTTTGTACAGCCAGATCCACTTCTAAAATTATTAAGAACTGGGGCAGGTGATCAACGCTCTCAGTTTCCTGGGACATGGGGCATTCTGTGCTAAAATGAGAAAGTCCTGAGCAAACTGGTATAGTTGGTCACCCTAACATGGAACAGACTGGTTCCAAATAGGAAAAGGAGTACATCAAGGCTGTATATATTGTCACCCACTTATTTAACTTCTATGCAGAGTACATCATGAGAAATGCTGGACTGGAAGAAGCACAAGCTGGAATCAAGATTGCCGGGAGAAATATCAATAACCTCAGATATGCAGATGACACCACCCTTATGGCAGAAAGTGAAGAGGAACTAAAAAGCCTCTTGATGAAAGTGAAAGAGGAGAGTGAAAAAGCTGGCTTAAAGCTCAATATTCAGAAAATGAAGATCATGGCATCTGGTCCCATCACTTCATGGGAAATAGATGGGGAAACAGTGAAAACAGTGTCAGACTTTATTTTTGGGGGCCCCCAAATCACTGCAGATGGTGACTGCAGCCATGAAATTAAAACACACTTACTCCTTGGAAGAAAAGTTATGACCAACCTAGATAGCATATTCAAAAGCAGAGACATTACTTTGCCGACTAAGGTCCATCTAGTCAAGGCTATGGTTTTTCCAGTGGTCATGTATGGATGTGAGAGTTGGACGTGAAGAAAGCTGAGCCCCGAAGAATTGATGCTTTTGAAATGTGATGTTGGATAAGACTCTTGAGAGTCCCTTGGACTGCAAGGAGATCCAACCAGTCCATTCTGAAGGAGATCACCCCTGGGATTTCTTTGGAAGGAATGATGCTAAAGCTGAAACTCCAGTACTTTGGCCACCTCATGCGAAGAGTTGACTCACTGGAAAAAATTTTGATGCTGGGAGGGATTGGGGGCAGGAGGAAAAGGCGACAACAGAGGATGAGACGGCTGGATGCATCACGGACTCGATGGACGTGAGTCTGAGTGAACTCTGGGAGATGGTGATGAACAGGGAGGCCTGGCGTGTTGCGATTCATGGGTCACAAAGAGTCGAACATGACTGAGCAACTGAACTGAACTGAACTGAGATAAGAAAGACTTCCTCAGCGATCAATGCAAAGAAATAGAGGAAAACAACAGAATGGGAAAGACTAGAGATCTCTTNGGCATTTAAACTGAGTTGTAACTGAGCTGTAACACAGGTCCACTACTTCAAATTTTTCCTGCAGTGAGACAGAACTGAGGAAATTACACACTCCCCTAACAAAAGGATTTGGTAACAAAATAAGCCATTCATTATATACAAATAAGTAATACAAATATTTATTAGAATTATCTAGCTTACTTTCAATACACTAATATTAAAAGAAAAGAGAATCAGAAAGAGCAGAGTATACCTCACCAAATTGGGTTTTGGCCAACATCCAGACTTAATCAGTGCTGAGAAGTCCTGTATTACAGCATCTCTGGAGTCCCAGTTGGGAAAAGTTCCCAGGCAATGTATCTGCTCCANATCAGAAAGAGCAGAGTATACCTCACCAAATTGGGTTTTGGCCAACATCCAGACTTAATCAGTGCTGAGAAGTCCTGTATTACAGCATCTCTGGAGTCCCAGTTGGGAAAAGTTCCCAGGCAATGTATCTGCTCCATGGATGAGACTTCAAAGATTGCAGTTCAGACCTCCTGATTATAATCCCAGGATGGTAACAAACTGATATGATCATCAATCAGTGACCAAATTGCAGCTCTGGTTTCATGTTAATGCTGTTTGTTTTGTAGTGTAAAACTTGGAATGTAGTTAAGCCTGGGGCTTGGTTAGGCAGGCTCCCTCCAGGGTTTCAACAATCTCAAGATTCCTCCCTCGTCTATCTATCTGTGCTGCAAGTGCCAGCACAGATGGCACTGTGGATCACAATAAACTGTGGAAAATTCTGAAAGAAATGGGAACCACCTAACCTGTCTTTTGAGAAACCTGTAAGCAGATCAGGAGCAACAGTTAGAATTGGACATGGAAAAATAGACTGGTTCCAAATAGGAAAAGGAGTATGTCAAGGCTCTATATAGTCACCCTGCTTATTTAAATTATATACAGAGTAAATCATAAGAAATGCTGGGCTGGAAGAGGCACAAGCTGGAATCAATATTGCCAGGAGAAATATCAATAACCTCAGATATGCAGATGACACCACCCTTATGGCAGAAAGTGAAGAGGAACTACGGAGCCTCTTGATGAAAGTGAAGGAGGAGAATGAAAAAGCTGGCTTAAAGTTCAACATTCATAAAACAAAGATCATGGCATCTGGTCCCATCACTTCATGGGAAATAGATGGGGAAACAGTGTCAGACTTTATTTATTTTTTGTGCTCCAAAATTACTGCAGATGGTGATTGAAGCCATGAAATCAAAAGATGCTTACTCCTTGGAAGGAAAGTTATGACCAACATAGACAGCATATTTAAAAGCAGAGACATTACTTTGCCAACAAACGTCCATCTAGTCAAGGCTGTGGTTTTTCCAGTGGTCATGTATGGACACAAGCATTGAACTGTGAAGAAAGCTGAGTCCCGAGGAATTGATGTTTTTTAACTGTGGTGTTGGAGAAGACTCTTTGGAGTCCCTTGGACTGCCAAGAGATACAACCAGTCCACCCTAAAGGAGATCAGTCCTGGGTGTTCATTGGAAGGACTGATTTTGAAGCTGAAACTCCAATAGTTTCGCCACCTCATGAGGAGTTGACTCCTTGGAAAAGACCCTAACACTGGGAAGGATTGGGGGCAGCAGGATAAGGAGACAGCAGAGGATGAGATGGCTGGATGGTATCACCTCCTTGATAGACACTGGTTTGGGTATATTCTGGGAGTTGGTGATGGACAGGGAGGCCTGGCGTACTGCAATTCATGAGGTCGCAAAGAGTTGTACACGACTGAACTGACCTGAACTGTGCTGCAGGTCTTACAGTCACAGCAGGCAGTCACTCACAGTCAAGGCAGTGTCCAGGCAAATTAAAAGCAAGGTCAGAGGCCTGCTCTGCTTTGTCTCTGAAGCCTTAACAAGATTATTCATTTAATTCCCCTGACAGACTCTAAATAATAATCCATTTATTATAAAATGCCTGAAAAGAATTCAAGTAGTATGCCATCACCAAAATACAATGTGAGATTCCGAAGACCTGAGTTCAGTCTCCATTCTGCTGCCAATTAGCCTGTGGCTGTGGCCACTTAACTTCTGTGTAAGTGACCCAGAAAGTGATGTGAGTTGGATAAGGTTATATCTTAAGCACATTTCGAGCTCTAAGATTTTGTCACATCTTTGATTTCTTTTCCTATTACCATTCATATTTTTGTAGACTTGACAAGAGTAGGTGGAAAGGAGGGTACATTCATGTTAATTTTCCAAGATAAATTTGGCTGCCTATTAGTCTATTTTTTAATCTTTTGTTTGCCTCACTTCTGCTTTATTTTCTTGTCTCTTTTCTTTTTATGTACATCAACATAAAATCATTGATTATTTTTTTCTCTTATCATTTTCATTAGGAAAAATAAAACCCATGCCTTTGGAATAACACTGGAGTTTTCTAAAACTGTGCACCAAGCCACAACCATAGTAGTTTTTTGGGTTTTTTTTTGGGGGGGGGGGTTGTGTTTTTGTTTTGTTTTGTTTTGTTTGTAGAGAATGCAATATACTTTCAACCAACTCTCTTACCCAGTGGTTCAGAAGTGATATTATGTTACACATCACTAAATCATTGAAAATATTTTACTAATGTGCAATTCATGAAATTTAATCTAGAGAAACAGCAAGAAAAGAAGAGAAGGCACTCACCTTTCTATTACTTGAAAAGTACTTAGATGGCCTGTAGGAAGCAATGAATAAAAATCAGGTATTATCATCACTAATACTAATTAAGTGGAATTAAACTTAGGAAGTTACACCTTTTACACTATCAGTCAGTTATCTGGTGGGAAAATACAATTTTTAGTACAGTTTGGAGATTGTTTTTGTAACATATAACAGAGAGGCACTGGGCTCCTGGAAGTAGAACAAAAGCAACAAAACTAGTTTCTGGGAGTACTGAAGACATGTTTCACTGATTTTGTATTTGCTTAGGTATAATCTTGGATAAAAGGAAGCATAATTAAGTAAAAATGTTATAACAACTTCCAAATTGATTAAAACAATGAGCCCTCACTTTGGAAATAATAGTAATTATTCATATAAATGCTATTTTAATGTACTTCACATCCATTAGCCTAAAAATTATGCTGTAGATAGAATAACCAGGAGAATTCAAATATAAAAGGCATAAATGTTACTGGGAATGTTAGCTGTTAATTATAAACAATGACTACAATAAATTGTATGGTTAATGATAAGACAAACATTATAATTTATAGAGAACTCAACATCCATTCAAACAGAATCAATTCTCTATCTACTGTAATAAAGATTCTGATAGATATTGGACTTTATGATCTTCAAGATAAAAGGGAAAATGTCCAATTAATTTTATAGGAAAAAAGATTTTTAGAACAGAAAAAGTCAAGAAGGCGTTGCTTCTTCTGCTACTAACACATATTAGAGTATCAAAGATTGAAAAAGACAGCAACTTCCTCCAAAGAAAGCAACATGCATGTTTTCTGAACTTTCCAAAGAGCTATCACACCTTTATTAACAGGGGATATGTTCCAAGACCCTCAGTGGATACTTCAGTTCAGTTTAGTTCAGTTCAGTTGCACAGTCGTGTCCGACTCTTACGACCTCATGAATTGCAGCATGCCAGGCCTCCCTGTCCATCACCAACTCACAGAGTTCACTCAG
>SJYW01040403.1:298365-314289 GCA_006410735.1 Raphicerus campestris | reverse complement strand
TGCATAGGAACCTGGAATGTCAGGTCCATGAATCAAGGCAAATTGGAAGTGTTCAAACAAGAGATGGCAAGGGTGAACGTCGACATTCTAGGAATCAGCGAACTAAAATGGACTGGAATGGGTGAATTTAACTCAGATGACCATTATATCTATTACTGTGGGCAGGAATCCCTTAGGAGAAATGGAGTAGCCATCATGGTCAACAAAAGAGCCTGAAATGTGCTACTTGGATGCAATCTCAAAAACGACAGAATGATCTCTGTTCATTTCCAAGGCAAACCATTCAGTTATCCAAGTCTATGCCCCAACCAGTAATGCTGAAGAACCTGAAGCAGAACGGTTCTATGAAGACCTACAAGACCTTTTAGAACTAACACCTAAAAAAGACATCCTTTTCATTATAGGGGACTGGAATGCAAAAGTAGGAAGTCAAGAAACACCTGGAGTAACAGGCAAATTTGGCCTTGGAATGCAGAATGAAGCAGGGCAAAGACTAATAGAGTTTTGCCAAGAAAATGCACTGGTCATAGCAAACACCCTCTTCCAACAACACAAGAGAAGACTCTACACATGGACATCACCAGATGGTCAACACCAAAATCAGATTGATTCTATTCTTTGCAGCCAAAGATGGAGAAGCTCTATACAGTCAACAAAAACAAGACCAGGAGCTGACTGGAGCTCAGATCATGAACTCTTTATTACCAAGTTCAGACTTAAATTGAAGAAAGTAGGAAAAACCGCTAGACCATTCAGGTATGACCTAAATCAAATCCCTTATGATTATACAGTGGAAGTGAGAAATAGATTTAAGGGCCTAGATCTGATAGATAGAGTGCCTGATGAACTTTGGAATGAGGTTCATGACATTGTACAGGAGACAGGGATCAAGACCATCCCAATGGAAAAGAAATTCAAAAAAGCAAAATGGCTGTTTGGGGAGGCCTTGCAAATAGCTGTGAAAAGAAGAGAGGTGAAAAGCAAGGAGAAGAGGAAAGATATAAACATCTGAATGCAGAGTTTCAGAGAATAGCAAGCAGAGATTAGAAAGCCTTCTTTAGCGATCAATGCAAAGAAATAGAGGAAAACAACAGAATGGGAAAGACTAGAGATCTCTTCAAAAAATTTAGAGATACCAAGGGAACATTTCATGCAAAGATGGGCTCAATAAAGGACAGAAATAGTCGGACCTAACAGAAGCAGAAGATATTAAGAAGAGGTGGCAAGAATACATGGAAGAATTGTACAAAAAAGATCTTCAAGACCCAGATAATCATGATGATGTGATCACTCATCTAGAGCCAGACATCTTGGAATGTGAAGTCAAGTGGGCCTTAGAAAGCATCACTACAAACAAAGCTAGTGGAAGTGATGGAATTCCAGTTGAGCTGTTTCAAATCCTGAAAGATGATGCTGTGAAAGTGCTTCACTCAATATGCCAGCAAATTTGGAAAACTCAGCAGTGGCCACAGGACTGGAAAAGGTCAATTTTCATTCCAATTCCAAAGAAAAGCAATGCCAAAGAATGCTCAAACTACTGCACAATTTCACTCATCTCACATGCTAGTAAAGTAATGGTCAAAATTATCCAAGTCAGTCTTCAGCAATACATGAACCGTGAACTCCCTGATGTTCAAGCTGGTTTTAGAAAAGGCAGAGGAACCAGAGATCAAATTGCCAACATCTGCTGGATCATGGAAAAAGCAAGAGAGTTCCAGAAAAACATCTATTTCTGCTTTCTTGACTATGACAAAGCCTTGGACTGTGTGGATCACAATAAACTGTGGAAAATTCTTCAAGACATGGGAATACCAGACCACCTGACCTGCCTCTTGAGAAACCTGTATGCAGGTCAGGAAGCAACAGTTAGAACTGGACACAGAACAACAGACTGCTTCCAAATAGGGAAAGGAGTACGTCAAGGCTGTATATTGTCACCCTGCTTATTTAACTTCTATGCAGAGTACATCATGAGAAACGCTGGACTGGAAGAAACACAAGCTGGCATCAAGATTGCCGGGAGAAATATCAATCACCTCAGATATGCAGATGACACCACCCTTATGGTGAAAGTGAAGAGGAAGTAAAAAGCCTCTTGATAAAGGTGAAAGAGGAGAGTGAAAAAGTTGGCTTAAAGCTCAACATTCAGAAAACAAAGATTATGGCATCTGGTCCCATCACTTCATGGGAAATAGATGGGGAAACGGTGGAAACAGTGTCAGTCTTTATTTTGGGGGGCTCCAAAATTTGTGCAGATGGTGACTGCAGCCATGAAATTAAAAGATGCTTCCTCCTTGGAAGAAAAGTTATGATCAACCTAGAAAGTATATTCAAAAGCAGAGACATTACTTTGCAGACTAAGGTCTGTCTGGTCAAGGCTATGGTTTTTCCTGTGGTCATGTATGGATGTGAGAGTTGGACTGTGAAGAAAGCTGAGCGCCGAAGAATTGATGCTTTTGAACTGTGATAACCAATCCATTCTGAAGGAGATCAACCCTGGGATTTCTTTGGAAAGAATGATGCTGAAGCTGAAACTCCAGTACTTTGGCCACCTCATGCGAAGAGTTGACTCATTGTAAAAGACTCTGATGCTGGGAGGGATTGGGGGCAGGAGGAGAAGGGGACGACAGAGGATGAGAGGGCTGAATGGCATCACGGACTCGATGGATCTGAGTCTGAGTGAACTCCGAGAGATGGTGATGAACAGGCAGGCCTGGCATGCTGTGATTCATGGGGTTGCAAAGAGTCGGACACGACTGAGTGACTGAACTGAACTGAACTGAACTGAGACTCTGTGAAAGTCAGTCACTCAGTCGTGTCTGACTCTTTGTGACCTCATGGACTATACAGTCCATGGAATTTGCCAGGCCAGAATACTGGAGTGGGTAGCCATTCCCTTCTCCAGGGGATCTTCCCAGCCCGGGGATGGAACCCAGATCTCTCGCCTTGCAGGTGGATTCTTTACCAGCTGAACCACCAGGGAAGCCCAGACTCTCTGTATTAAATGCTAACTTACAAATTGTCAGCAGAGATGCAAATAATTTCCACCTTATAGAGAAGACAACTGCAAAGGTTACAGTTTATTGCCCTATAAGACACTAGCCAGTTTTTTTCTGTAATTTAGCAAACTTACTTTAGCAGGCCTTTCCCAACTAATTATATAGCTATCTGTTCTCCAGATGTTCATTGAACTACATTTACCATCCTGCTGGTCCCCTCATTATAGAGTCCAATTTTGATACATATCCACTTTATATTCATATGATATATTTTAAACTGTTTTTAAGTATATTTTGACCTTAGCTGTGTGACTTTATATATGTATTTAAAATTTGTAAAGCATTCTGAACCATGATCAGAAGAAAATAAATAAAATACAGATGTTTATTAAATAAATTTAAGTAAAGCTTTAATAATCAATCTTTAGTATGCAGACTAGATCATTTACCTCCTCTTCTCCCCAGGTCTTAGCATAACTACCAACCTGAAGTGAAGATTTGAGTTATCCTAGAAAGAGGACAGAGAAATTGTCAGGCATGAAGAAGACTCATATTTCATTGGGAAGGGAGTGGTCTTCTTGGATATGTATGACCAACCTAGATAGCATATTCAAAAGCAGAGACATTACTTTGCTGACTAAGATCCGTCTAGTCAAGGTTATGGTTTTTCCTGTGGTCATGTATGGATGTGAGAGTTGGACTGTGAAGAAGGCTGAGTGCCGAAGAATTGATGCTTTTAAACTGTGGTGTTGGAGAAGACTCTTAAGAGTCCCTTGAACTGCAAGGTGATCCAACCAGTCCATTCTGAAGGAGATCAGCCCTGGGATTTCTTTGGAAGGAATGATGCTAAAGCTGAAACTCCAGTACTTTGGCCACCTCATGTGAAGAATTGACTCATTGGAAAAGATTCGGATGCTGGGAGGGGTTGGGGGCAGGAGGAGAAGGGGACAACCGAGGATGGAATCACTGATTCGATGGACGTGAATGTGAGTGAACTCTGGGAGTTGGTGATGGACAGGGAGGCCTGGCATGCTGCAATTCATGGGGTCACAAAGAGTCGGACACGACTGAGTGCATGAACTGAACTGACCTGAACTGAAAGCTCTTGCATCAGTGATAAAGCTCTACGGTGTTCAACAAACTCCCTTGAAATAGTTCTCTTGCCATAGTCTTTTCAGGACAACTCTTGCTAGGTTACTTCCAGAGGCATTCTTGTAGCCCATAAGGAAGTTCACTAAGCCTTGACCATTATGTGAAGTGAAAATTCCTCCTTCAGTTTCCCACTTTCCAGCCAGAAGTTTCCAGGTGCCTTGAAGTTTGGGTGACTTATGAGGGCCTCCCAAGAACTCTCTCAAGCCACATTCTGCCAGCAATGAAGGAAGTGAAATGAGGATCTCCCCTCCTCTTCAGTACCCCCAGTCTTGCTTAGTCATTCTTTTGGGTTGCTCTTGACTTGACTGAGGTAGGAAAAAAGCACTCCTGACCTTCCTTTCTATATCCTCTGTGCCTACAAATTCCTTTCCAAGATTCTCCCATAATGCACCCTCTAAGCAGCTACTGTTTATCCTACTGGAGGAGACAGTTACTACTTCACTTTGGCCACCTCTTAGCAAGCCCTTCTCTTGCTAAGGGCTCTTAAAATCCTATGTGTGTGCGTGCTCAGCTGCTTCAGTAGTGTGTGACTCTGCACACTGCAAAGAGACTCTATGGACTGCAGCTTTTCAGGTGCCTCTGTCCATGTGATTTTCCAGGCAAGAATACTGGAGTGGGTTGTTATGCCCTCCTCCAGGGGATCTTCCCGACCTAGGGATTGAACCCATGTCTCCTGCATTGCAAGGAGATTCTTTACTATTGAGCCACCAGGGAAGCCCTTTAAGATTCTAAAAATATCTTAAAATCTTCCCTAGCTTTGTCAACCATTCAACATCTTGCCATTCTCACTTGCAATCCTCAAACACCCTACAAGGTGTATATTTTTCACAGGGGAGGAAATACAGTCTGAAACTTGCCCAAGCTCACTCAGCTTGCAACTTGTGGAAATTGAATTTGAACCTGGGATGTCTGACTTCAAAGCTAGAACCCTTTGTACTATGCTTCTGAATATTCTGGCTTACATCAAGTTAAATCAATGAAAAGGCTTTTTCAAAAAAAATTCTCAGGATAAAATATTGGGCACTCCCCCATAGTTGCATAGGACTGCTTCCAACCCTGTTGCTAGAGAGATACAGTATCCCCAGTCAAACTGTCAAATTGCTGGAACAAAAACAAACAAAATATTATCTGCCAAGGAATACAGCAGCAGACTCAGAGCAGTCATTTCTGTTCTTTTCATAGCATCTGTATGAGCAAGATATTGAGATTATTAACCTTCATTCTACAAACCTCCATCCAGAAAGTTACCTTGTTTTTGTCCTCAGTCTCTTGCCCTGTCTTCCATAAACATGTCTAGTTACATGTCCATGGGGCCTTCAGAAACTAAAGCAAGAAGCCCGTCTGGGTACCAAGGGAATTGTAACACCCATGTTTTCATAACAACTGCTCAGGTACTCGGCATTCTCTTGGCCCACAAGAAATTCACAGTCCTTGCCGTTCAAGCTCTAGAAGTTTGACCACTCTTTCTGCTGCTCTTTCTCCTCACCCAGCATCCTGGACTACTCCTGTCAATCTCCTACCCTTCAAACACCTCCCAGACTTTCAAACCAAATCTAGTATCTTTCACCCTTAAACTATTGCCATCATGCCTTTTCCAAGTGAATGATATGCCAGAACTGGCTCTATAATGTGTAGGGCCTATAATGTGTAGGGCCTGGTGAAAAATGAAAATGTAGGGCACATGTTGCAAAAACAACTGGGAATTTCAGGACAGCAATAGCAGGGCACTAAACCAAGTGAGGCCCTGTAGACTTTAATCACAGACTTTCAACTGCTCTGTTATTGGAGTTTACTTTATTCTCATCAGTGGTATATACTCACCACTACACTGTAAGTAACTTGAGAGCAGATAATGAGCCTTAATCAGTTCTGTGTCCTGGTGCAAATTCAAGCCAGTACACAGTAGGCATTCAGTAAAGGTTGAATAAATGAAAAAAAGTTTGAGTGTCATGAGTGTCTTCCAGAACTCTAACTTGTCAAGCTCATTCTGCCTTTAGAGAATGGAAGGAGCAATGTAGCCCACCTGGAAGTATGCCAGGACGGGCTCATCTAGAGTATATGGAACATGCCTAGGACAAAACATGAGCTATAATTCAACAAGATACATGCACCCCTATGTTCTGCTGCTGCTGCTAAGTTGCTTCAGTCGTGTCTGACTCTGTGTGACCCCATAGACAGCAGCCCACCAGGCTCTGCTGTCCCTGGGATTCTCCAGGCAAGAACATTGGAGTGGGTTGCCATTTCCTTCTCCAATACATGAAAGTGAAGGTGAACTCGCTCAGTCATGTCCAACTCTTAGTGACCCCATGGACTGCAGCCTACCAGGCTCCTTTGTCCATGGGATTTTCCAGGCAAGAGTACTGGAGTGGGGTGCCATTGCCTTCTCCAACCCCTATGTTCGTAGCAGCACTATTCACAATAGCCAAGACATGGAAGCAACATAAATGTCCATCAACTGATGAATGGATAAAGAAGATGTGGTACATATATACAATGGAATACAGCTCAGCCATAAAAAAGAATATACCACTTGCAGCAACATGGATGAACCTCAGTTCATTTCAGTTCAGTCACTCGGTCATGTCCGACTCTTTGCGACCCCATGAATCACAGCACACCAGGCCTCCTGTCCATCACCATCTCCCGGAGTTCACTCAGACTCACGTTCATCGAGTCCGCGATGCCATCCAGCCATCTCATCCTCTGTCATCCCCTTCTCCTCCTCTGTCATCCCCTTCTCCTCCTGCCCCCAGTCCTTCCCAGCATCAGAGTCTTTTCCAGTGAGTCAACTCTTCGCATGAGTTAGCCAAAGTACTGGAGTTTCAGCCTTAGTATCATTACTTCCAAAGAAGACCCAGGGCTGATCTCCTTCAGAATGGACTGGTTGGATCTCCTTGCAGTCCAAGGGACTCTCAAGAGTCTTCTCCAACATCACAGTTCAAAAGCATCAGTTCTTTGAGGCTCAGCTTTCTTCATGTCCAACTCTTGCATCCATACATGACTACTGGANAAAAAGAGAAAGCCTTCAGTGTAATCAGGACTAGCTACATTATTTCCAGGGTCTGGCGCAAAATAAAAATGTGGGCTTTTTGTTCAAAAGGCAGGAAAAAGTGCTAAAGACACTAAAATACAGTGTTTTCCTTTCTCTATTTCCTCTGTTCAAACGCATGCATGTTATTCCATGAGACCCCACTTAACTGACTCAAGGTCAAAGACAGAAGAATTAAGAATTTCAACATAGGAATGAAGAGCATGGATGATACCAAATGTCTGTGTGTGGGGCCTGTGCGGTCACAGGGATCACAAGCTCATGAATCAGGCTCTGAGGCCAAGCCCACCCAGTCTGTTTAGTGTGGTCAGAGGACGGGTGATGGTGGTGGTCGGGGGGAAGGTCGTCACAGTTACAAGACTCTGGAAACTACTTCCAGCTCCTTTTGGCAATGCTTCCTACTAGGAGTTGCCCCAAGGAGATTTACTCACCAGTACCTTCCCTGCCCCTCTCCCCTCTGGAAAAAAAGTCACGGAAATGTTCACTCTTTGTCTTTTTCCAACTATGTAAAGACCTGACTATAACAAAAACACCTAATATTTCTTGAGAGCTTACTATGTGCTGGTCACACATTCCTATGGTCATATGTCTATTTTTCTTTTTAAGTGCCCTTGGCCATCTTGTGAAATGCTTATAATGATCTCCCCACTAGTGATAGATGAGGAAACTGAGGCTCAGAGGGGACAGTAATGTGTCCAAGGTCACAGCAAGCAAATGCATTCTGGCTCCACCACCCAAACTTTTAGCCATGTCGCCAAGCTGCCTTCCTCCCAAATGCCACCAACTTACTTCTTGGTGTCAGGATCCTTTTAACATCAACTACCTCTGTAACTCAAAGGCAGAGTTCTGTTTTAGAAAGGATGAAACCACTCTGAATTTATTTCACATGCTCCACATGTTTCACAGAGTGCTACATAACCTGCAGACAAATCAGTTCATGGTGGAACCGGGTCTTTTTGGTGGAGCCAAACATTGATAAATGAATCTGTTTCTCATGATTGCCTTCTTCTCTGCTCATTTCTTTTCCTTTGTTGAGAAGTGACTGTGGCTATTAAGATGAATACCTTTTCTCAGAGTTTCACAGGACTGAAATAAAATTCCACTTTGAATGGAAAAGACCAGAAGTTGATAGTATTTATGGCAAGCAGCAGTTGGAAAGCTTAACTAAGTTCTCCTTGAACACAGGATACATAAAGTCAAGTGGGTAAGGTGGCCCTCTTCTGAGATCTTATCACACCTGCTACTGTACTCACACTGCTACAACCAGCTCACAAAAGCACTAAAAACACTCACCAATTGAGTGCTTATTTTGCCAGGTTCTGGGCTGAGCATTTTTCATGGATTATCTCATTTAATCCTTCTGACAGTTCTGTAAGGCATATCCTGTGATTATCGCCACTTGATCAGTTGAGAAACTATGACTTGGAAAGGTTAAGTAACTCAGCCAGGGTTTCAGGCTATCCCAGAACTGGGCTTCAAACTCAAGAGTTTCTGATCCTGAAACCCATGCATCAAACCATAGAGCCTGACAGCTTCTCCATGACTCACTAAGCTGTGTTAGAACCAACAGTCATCTGTGTATCTAGCTCCCTCTCTAGATGAATATCTTNGAACTAGAGTCTCTTGATGAAAGTGAAAGAGGAGAGTGAAAAAGCTGGCTTAAAACTCAACATTAAAAAAACTAAGATCATGGTATCCAGTCCCATCACTTCATGGCAAATAGATGAAGAGCATTGGAAATGGTGAGAGACTTTATTTTCTTGGGCTCCAAAATCACTGCAGATCGTGACTGCAGCCACGAAATTAAAAAAGACACTTGCTCCTTGGAAGAAAAGCTATGACCAATCTAGACAGCATATTGGGAGGGGGGTTCAGGATTGGGAACTCATGCACACATGTGGCGGATTTATATCAATGTATGGCAAAACCAATACAGTATTGTAAAGTAAAAACAAAAAAAGGCAGAGACATTACTTTACCAACAAAGGTCCATCTAGTCAAAGCTATGGTTTTTCCAGTAGTCATGTATGGATGTGAGAGTTGGACTGTAAAGAAAGCTGAGTGCTAAAGAATTGATGCTTTTGAACTGTGGTGTTGGAGAAGACTCTTGAGAGTTCCTTGGACAGCAAGAAGATCCATTCAGTCCATCTTAAAGGAAATAAGTGCTGAATATTCATTGGAAGGATGATGCTGAAGCTGAAACTCCAATACTTTGGCCACCTGATGCAAAGAACTGACTCATTGGAAAACACTCTGGTGCTGGGAAAGATTGAAGGCAGGAGGAGGAAATGACAGAAGATTCGATGGTTGGATGGCATCACTGACTTGATGGACATGAGTTTGAGCAAGCTCTAGGAGTTGGTGATGGACAGGGAAGCTTGGAGTGCTACAGTCCAGGGGGTCTCAAAGAGTTGGACACAACAGCAACTGAACGGAACTGTGGCACTCAGTAAAAATAAAGGTAAACACTCTCTTACTCCTCAGTATTCACACAGATTAAGTTGGATCAGTCTTGAATTCACAATTAAAAATGAAAACATGACACAATGAAATGTGCCACCATGAAGGAGATTCAGCAAAAATAAATAAATAAATAAATAAATAAATAAAGAGCAAATTTAAATATCCTTCCCCACAAGTGCCTTAAGATGTCTATATATGAAATCGGAGAAGGCGATGGCACCCCACTCCAGTACTCTTGCCTGGAAAATCCCATGGATGGAAGAGCCTGGTAGGCTGCAGTCCANCTTAAAGGAAATAAGTGCTGAATATTCATTGGAAGGATGATGCTAAAGCTGAAAACTCCAATACTTTGGCCACCTGATGCAAAGAACTGACTCATTGGAAAAGACTCTGGTGCTGGGAAAGATTGAAGGCAGGAGAAGGAGATGACAGAAGATTTGATGGTTGGATGGCATCACTGACTTGATGGACATGAGTTTGAGCAAGCTCTAAGAGTTGGTGATGGACAGGGAAGCTTGGAGTGCTACAGTCCATGGGGTCTCAAAGAGTTGGACACAACTGAGCAACTGAACGGAACTGTGGCACTCAGTAAAAATAAAGGTAAACACTCTCTTACTCCTCAGTATTCACACAGATTAAGTTGGATCAGTCTTGAATTCACAATTAAAAATGAAAACATGACACAATGAAATGTGCCACCATGAAGGAGATTCAGCAAAAATAAATAAATAAATAAATAAATAAATAGCAAATTTAAATATCCTTCCCCACAAGTGCCTTAAGATGTCTATATATGAAATCGGAGAAGGCGATGGCACCCCACTCCAGTACTCTTGCCTGGAAAATCCCATGGATGGAAGAGCCTGGTAGGCTGCAGTCCATGGGGTCACCAAGAGTCGGACACGACTAAGCAACTTCACTTTCACTTTTCACTTTCATGCATTGGAGAAGGAAATGGCAACCCACTCCAGCGTTCTTGCCTGGAGAATCCCAGGGACGGGGGAGCCTGGTTGGCTGCAGTCTATGGGATCGCACAGAGTCGGACACAACTGAAGCGACTTAGCAGCAGCAGCAGCAGCAGCAGCATATATGAAATGTTTTTTAAAGGAGACAAAAATTTTAAATGGTTAAAGAACAAAATCTACTAAAAATGATTTAATAAAGGAATTGAATAGGTGACTCAGACGATAAGGCGTCTGCTTACAATGTGAGGGGCCCGGGTTCTGATCCCTGGGTTGGGAAGATCCTCTCAAGAAGGAAATGGCAAGCCCACTCCAGTACTCTTGCCTGGAANCGACTGAAGTGACTTAGCAGCAGCAGCAGCATATATGAAATGTTTTTTAAAGGAGACAAAAATTTTAAATGGTTAAAGAACAAAACCTACTAAAAATGATTTAATAAAGGAATTGAATAGGTGGCTCAGACGACAAGGCGTCTGCCTACAATATGAGGGGCCCGGGTTCTGATCCCTGGGTTGGGAAGATCCTCTAAAGAAGGAAATGGCAAGCCCACTCCAGTACTCTTGCCTGGAAAATCCCATGGACGGAGGAGTGTGATAGGCTACAGTCCATGGGGTCACAAACAGTTGGACAGAACTGAGAAACTTTACTTTCACTTTTCACTTAAAATTCAATCATTTTTGAAAACTCGCTGGATAGAGTATAAAGAAGATTAGACACAGTTGAAAAGGAAATGAATAGGAGGATGAATCAAAACAAACTACCCAGATTGCAGCATACAGAAAGTAGAATTTGCAAAAGAGTAGAATTTGCAAAAGAGAAGATTGTTAACCAGAGTTCCAGAATGAGAAAGAGGCAAAAATCAAAGACATGTATTTTCCAGGCCTATTATCAAACATGAATCTAGATACAGGAAGCCTAACATATACCAAAGCCTATACATTAAAAAGTTTTTGGTTTGACACATTTTAATGAAATTATAAAACAAAAAATTAAAAAGAGATCTTAAAAACAGCAACAGATGAAAGATCACCTTCACAAGAACTACAGTTTTATAAATAGCACACTCCTGAACATCAACAATTAACCCAAAAAACTATGAAACAATACTTTCAGTGTGCTCAAAGAGAACATTTATCAATGTAGAAATGAATACCACCAAAAAAAGTTTTCAAAATGAGGATCAAAGAAATGTTCAAACAAAGACTTTGGAAGGACATTTCCAGATCCATGTCTAAACACAGAATTCTTTTATTTATATGGCTTGGTATATGTTGAGTTTCGTGTCACTGTCTATGGATTCATGTCTAATTTTCATTCTCTTTGAGATGATCTCCCATTTCTCTGTTATTGCTTTTAAATCTTTATCCTTGATGTTTTGTAATCTCACTAGGGAGAAACAGTAGGAAGACAATATATAGGATGAAATGATGAGTGAATAGATGAGTTAATTGTTAATAAACTTAAGCAGATATTGACTGTATGAAGTGATGATATTCAATTTGTGAGGTTGAAAAAAAACACAAAATATAGTTAAATATTTAACATTAATAGTATACATGTCAGGAATGGATGATCAGTTATCCCAAGTACCAGGAGGAGAGTATATAATAGCAATGGAAAATCTCACTTTCAAACCAGAAGAGAGGATAGGAAGGTGGGGGAGTAAGGGAATACTTTAATGGATCCAACAGAAGACAAAGAAGAAAGGAAATAGGATGGAAAAGTAGGGGGAAAAAAACTAAATAATATAACAGAAATCATCAAGGATTGTGAATAGACTAAGGTTTTGCCCTACTTATAAGTTAGCCTGCCACAGTTTTATGGATACTGGTAGAAGACACACAACTCCTGGGTCAAAGACAAGAGATGATTTATTACTCACAGCAGAAGCAGTAGCCAGCATATCAGCATTTTTGTGCCTATTCTCTAAAGCACAATTCCCACAGTGCGATAAGAGATGGCCAGATGACACCTGCACATGAAGTGGGTTGTGTTACAGAAGAGGAACCTTGGGCTTGGGAAACTTGAATCTTTGATGATGAATAGTAAGCATTCTTGCTCTTTGCTCTGGAGAGAGACTCCATCTCTATCTTCCAAGGCTGTAAGTAAAAATGCCCTTTGCTCCAGAGGGAGACACTATCTCTCTCTTCTGAAGCTACTCACTACACAAACATTCTTGAAAAGCTAGTTTTGAACAAAAAGCACTCAGTACCTCTCTTCAAAGATATGCAGAAACAGAAGAGACTTACGTAGAATTGTTTCCCAGCAGAAATAAGTCTAGATATGTTAGTAATCATAAAAAATAAATTCATCAGCTAAATATAGAGATTATCACACTGAATAGAAAAAAACTACCAGAATTATTTACAAGAGAAGAAATGCAATACACATAGCTATAAAAGGCAGAAAGCAAAAGGATGGTAAAGGACATTACAAGAAAATTCAAAACAAGAGGAAGCCAGAGTTAATTATAATAATATCAAATGATAGAAGCTAACACAAAAAAAATTTACTAAGGTCATATTTCACTACATAGTGATGAAAGGTTTTATTTGGTGGGAAGATATATAACAATTCTAGCTATACATAAACATAGCAAAAATGATCAATCATATAAATAAAAAACTAATAGAACTATAAAAAGAAATAGATAAATACACTATCATAGTGGAAGATTTTATTGCACATCTATCAAACTTTTTTAAAAATTGAAGTCTATTTGACCTATAACAGTATGTCAATTCCATGTGTATAACATAGTGAGTTGATATTTCTATACATTAAAAAATAATTGCCATAATAAGTCATTACCATTTGTCACCATATAAAAGTATTACACTGTTATTGACTACATTCCTCCTGCTGTACATTTCATCCCAGTGACATTTATTTTGTAACTGGAATTTGCACTCCTTTATCTCCCTTACCTGTTTTACTCATCTCCCCACTGGCTGCCTCTAACAACCACCAGCTTTTCCTCTGTACCTATAAATCTATTTCTGTTTTGTTATGTTTGTTCAGTTATTTTGCTTTTTAGATTCCACCTATAAGTGAAAACATATGGTATTTGTCTTCCTCTGTCTGACTTATTCACTTAGTATAACACCCTCTAGGTTCATGCTGCTGCTGCTGCTGCTAAGTTGCTTCAGTCATGTCTAAACTGCGAACCCACGGTCAGCAGCCCACCAGGCTCCTCTGTCCACAGGATTCTCTAGGCAAGAATACTGGAGTGGATTGCCATTTCCTTCTCCAGGCTAGGTTCATGCATGTTGTCACAAATAGCAAGAATTCATTCTTTTTTATAGGTGAGTAGTAGTCCATCATACATTCATATATATATATATATATTTTGTATCATGTCTTCTTTATCCACTAATCTATCAATGAACGCTTAGATTGCTTCCATATCTTCATCTTTACTACTGTAAATGACACTGCAATGATCATAGGAGATGCATACCATTTTAAATTAGTGTTTTTGTTTGTTTGTTTATTTTTGAAAAATACCCAGAAGTAGAATTTCTGGCTCTTATGGCAGCTTTATTTTTAATTTTGGAACAGGCGCCATTTTCTATAGCGACTGTACNACTGTAAATGACACTGCAATGATCATAGGAGATGCATACCATTTTAAATTAGTGTTTTTGTTTGTTTGTTTATTTTTGAAAAATACCCAGAAGTAGAATTTCTGGCTCTTATGGCAGCTTTATTTTTAATTTTGGAACAGGCGCCATTTTCTATAGCGACTGTACCAATTTATGTTATTACCAACAATGCATGAGTGTTCCTTTTTCTCCACATCCTCATCAACACCTGGTAGTTGTTGTCTTTTTGATAATAGCCATTCTGACAGATGTGAGCTGATATCTCATTGTGATTTTGATTAGCACTTTCCTGATGGTTAATGATGGAGATTATCTTTTCATGTGTCTATTGGGTATCTGTATATCTTCCATGGAAAAAAATGTCTATTCATGTCCTCTGCCCATTTTTAAAACTTTGAGTTTTATGAGCTCTTTGAATATAAACTTTATCAGATACATTGGAAATATCGCTTCCTCTTCAGTGGATGGCCTTTTCATGTTTCCTTTGCTGTGCAAAAGCTTTTTGGTATCATATAGTCTCATTTGTTTCGGAGAAGGCAATGGCCACCCACTCTAGTACTCTTGCCTGGAAAACCCCATGGATGGAGGAGCCTGCTGGGCTGCAGTCCATGGGGTCGCTAAGAATAGGACACAACTGAGCGACTTCACTTTCACTTTTCACTTTCATGCATTGGAGAAGGAAATGGCAACCCACTCCAGTGTTTTNTACAGCCCTGGGATTTCTTTGGAAGGAATGATGCTGAAGCTGAAACTCCAGTATTTTGGCCACCTCATGAGAAGAGTTGACTCATTGGAAAAGACTTCGATGCTGGGAGGGATTGGGGGCAGGAGGAGAAGGGCACGACAGAGGATGAGATGGCTGGATGGGATCATGGACTCGATGAACGTGAGTCTGAGTGAACTCCGGGAGATGGTGATGGACAGGGAGGCCTTGCGTGCTGCAATTCATGGGGTCTCGAAGGGTCAGACACGACTGAGTGACTGAACTGAACTGAACTTCTTTGGGATTGGAATGAAAACTGACCTTTACCAGTCCTGCAGCCAGTGCTGAGTTTTCCAAATTTGCTGGCATGTTGAGTGCAGCACTTTCACAGCATCATCTTTCAGGATTTGAAACAGCTCCACTGGAATTCCATCACCTCCACTAGCTTTGTTCATAGTGGTGCTTTCTAAGGCCCTCTTGACTTCACATTCCAAGATGTCTGGCTCTAGATTAGTGATCACATCATCATGATTATCTGGGTTGTGAAGATCTTTTTTGTACAGTTCTTCTGTGTATTCTTGCCATCTCTTCTTAATATCTTCTGCTTCTGTTAGGTCCATATCATTTCTGTCCTTTATTGAGCCCATCTTTGCATGCAATGTTCCCTTGGTATCTCTAATTTTCTTGAAGAGATCTCTAGTCTTTCCCATTCTGTTGTTTTCCTCTATTTCTTTGCATTGATCACTGAAGAAGGCTTTCTTATCTCTTCTTGCTATTCTCTGGAACTCTGCATTCAGATGCTTATATCTTTCCTTTTCTCCTTTGCTTTTCGCCTCTCTTCTTTTCACAGCTATTTGTAAGGCCTCCCCAGACAGCCATTTTGCTTTTTTGCATTTCTTTTCCATGGGGATGGTCTTGATCCCTGTCTCTTGTACAGTGTCACGAACCTCATTCCATAGTTCATCAGGCACTCTATCTATCAGATCTAGGC
>SJYW01040403.1:264345-289190 GCA_006410735.1 Raphicerus campestris | reverse complement strand
CATCTTATTACCACTATCAAGTTAATTAACACATCCATCACTTCACCTGGTTTCCCTTTTTGTTTGGTTGGTTTTGGTTTTTGGGGAGAGCACTTAAGATATACTCTCTTAGGAAATTTCAGTAAAACAATGAAATACTATACAGTGATGCTGAATGCCTTTTCATGTAACTTTTGGCCATTTATATGTCTTCTTCAGAAAAAATGACTATTTAGATCTTTTGCCCATTTATAATTGAGTTATCTGTTTTTTTGCTAATGAGTTGTGTGTCTCATATTTTTTATATTAACCCCTTATCAGATACATGGTTTGAGAATATTTTCTCCCATTCCACAGCTTGCCTGTTCATTTTGGTGATTTTTTTTCTTTGCTGTGCAGAGGCTTTTTAGACTGATATGGTATTGTTTGTATATTTTACTTTTGTTGTCTTTGTTTTTGATGTCATATCCAAAAAATAACTGCTAAGACCAATGTGAAAGAACTTTCTCCTGTGAATATATCACTTGTGACACATTCTTGCCTGAATTCTTTAATCTGAATCATCAAGTTTTCAAATCTAACTTCCAGGTTCACACAGCCCACATGTGACTGACTCAGACAAAGTCATTCTTAACCATTTGGGCTTGGCAGCTGACCCATTCAGAAGCTGTAGAGTAGAATAAAGTAACCTAGAGTGCAGGCCCTAGGGCTAGACTGGCTGGAACTGAATTTCACTGGTTAATCTTACTAGCAGTAGAACTTGGGGAAGTCATCTCTGTGCCTCAGTTTCCTCATTTGCAAAATGGGGATGATGACTATACTTGCCTCATAGGGAAGACCTGAACAGAAATGATTTACAAATATAAGACCCTTAGGTCGCACTGCGCACATCATGAAGGCTCCATTGCCACTTGCTGCTATTAAACATCACCTGTTCTTGTGTGATGTATTAGTAAGGTAACAAGTGTCTGTGTACCTTAGGGATATGTATATGGTCTTGCCTTGATTTATCTGGCCCTATCTTTATGGTACTTCACATCATTGTGCCTTGTCTCCCATTCTACTTATTGGATTCCAGCTTTAGCAGTCCTGAATCAGTTTCTAGAATATCCACTTTTATTCCCTCCCAGGATCTCACAAGGTATTCCTTTTGCCTAGATGCTCTTCACATGCCTGACTGTTCCTCAGCTTAAATCTCATCTCCAACTTAGTCTGGCTACATGGGCTTTGCCATCCAAAGTGGACTCACTCCATATACCTTTCATACCTGTGTTCATTTGGGGGGGGGGTATTTTGTTTTGTAATAATGTTATTGATTTACTTTGATATCTGCCTCTGCCTATGATGGTTAGCTCTGTCCCATCTGCTCTTGTAATCATAGTGCATAGCACAGAGCAGGGCACATGGAAGAACTCCGTAAAAAGTTGTTAAATGAATGCACAAACTAGAAGAGCCATTCAAGTAATTCTTCTCAAAGGAAAAGAAAGGAAGAAAGGAAAGAAATGGTGGAATTATATTATAGCCAGAAAAACAGTATAAGGGTACATCTTTTCATGGCATTTTCTCTTCCTTGAAAAAAAAAAACTATAAAGTTTTGCTCACTTCACTCCACTGTAATAAGATTGAAAATAATAAGAAATATAGTAGCAGCCAGAATGGAAACTGGAGACAAGCTAATTTAAAGGAGGTACCAAAAAAAGACAGAAAAAATATAGAAGTAGCAGAACATAGGGGGAAAACTAGCCAGTAAGTACTGAGAGACCAAGAGTTTACAACAGATTGGAGGTCTTCTTAAGGAGAACAAAAAAAGAAAATCTGAAGAGAGCCATGCCTGCTTCCTTCATGAACTGTATTTCCACAGTCATATGAGCTGCCTGGACACTTTACTTCTAGAGCTTCATGGTAAAAATCAATAAGGAAATAGAACTTGTTTTTTCTGAATCTTGGTTCCTGACTCTCCACTGTACCAAACTGGCTGTTTTACTTTCAAAGTGACCAGAATGTGAAATTTTCTTCAAATGGAAAGTGAAGAGCAAGAAACATCACAATGTAATCATTTCTAGAATGACTTAGGAAATAGCAGAAAACCCTGAGTCCTTTAATGAACCTGAATTTAAGTCTCCATGAATTATGTAATCATGTAATCATGAATTACAGGCAGCAGAGATCATCTCAGTGTTACTTTCAACATTAGAAATAGGAACCTGAAGAATGAAGGCAAATGAATACTATTCTAATTTTTATGGATATTCCATAAAAAATTGGAACTAGAACTGCCATACGATCCAGCAATCCCACTGCTGGGCATACACACCGAAGAAACCAGAATTGAAAGATNGAACCTGAAGAATGAAGGCAAATGAATACTATTCTAATTTTTATGGATATTCCATAAAAAATTGGAACTAGAACTGCCATACGATCCAGCAATCCCACTGCTGGGCATACACACCGAAGAAACCAGAATTGAAAGATACATGTGTACCCCAATGTTCATTGCAGCACTGTTTGTAATAGCCAGGACATGGAAGCAACCTAGATGTCCATCAGCAGATGAATGGATACGAAAGCTGTGGTACATATACACAATGGAATATTACTCGACTATTAAAAAGAAAACATTTGAATCAGTTCTAATGAGGTGGATGAAAGTGAAGCCTATTATACAGAGTGAAGTAAGCCAGAAAGAAAAACAATACAGTATACTAATGCATATATATGAAACTTAGAAAGATGGTAACAATAATCTTATATGTGAGACAGCAAAAGAGACACAGATGTATGGAACAGTCTTTTGGACTCTATGGGAGAGGGCAAGGGTGGGATGATTTGGGAGACTGGCAATGAAACACGTAAATTATCATATGTGAAATGAATCGCCAGTCCAGGTTCGACGCATGAGACAGGGTGCTCAGGGCTGGTGCACTGGGATGACCCAGAGGGATGGGATGGGGAGAGAGGTGGGAGAGGGGTTCAGGATGAGGAACACAGGTACACCCATAGTGGAAAAAAAAAGTTAAAAGACACACTTAAATATCTACTTGCAAATAAGCTTGCTCCTACGTACAGTTAAGTTCCAGGGAAAAGTCATTTGTCTTATAGAGCTGGCATTTAGTGCATCTCCTTTCTTCTGCAGCTGCAGCCTTAGTGTTACATGAGTCCAAACATGTTTGTGTAACTTCTTCATGATATCACCAACTACTATACACAAACAGAGGACACACCGATGGAAGTCTAACATCCCAGACTACAGGAATTTCTAGACTAGAAGCTCAGAATCCTAGACTAGAATAATTTCTATTAGAAAGATTTGAAAATCCCAACATATCATAAAGATGATCTTTTAGAAAAAAAAGGAGAAATCAATCAGAACAAAAGAGTTTACAAAGAACAGACCATGCTAAATCATCCCCAATCCTGGAGTTATTAAGAGCAAGGAAAATGCTAGAGAACATCTACCTGTATCTTGATATCAGTAAGCATCTGAAACAGCTATCCATGGTACCATTTTGAATCAAATAAAGACTGTAGACTCAGTGATATTACTATCAGGTGAATGCAAATCATATGTCAACTACAGTAGAAGTCTGGTACAGTAGAAACCCAGTTCACTCATTAAACAAAAAAATAAATAAATTAGAGTAAAACCACTAAAAGTATCTGTCTACTTTATAAATTTTTATTTGATACTAAACTATTCAAAATGTACAGTCACTTGTCAGTCTTTAGATTGAGGGCAAGATATATTTTTGTTCTCTTTCTTGCAAAAAAAGCACATCTTTGATAAATCCTTTATGATTCTAAGTTGTTAGGGTTTTTCTAGCAAACAAAGATTTAAAGACATTCACAATTTGAATGCAAACTCTTTTTCAATTTTTGTGATCTTTTGCCTGTTTTCTAATTTTCTAAATTTCTCTCACCCACATCTAAATGGACAGAATTTCTTTAAGCATTTCAGCCTTATCAATTTATTCAAAGCATTTGGCTCAGTTTTCACATAGACAATTTTTCCTTTTCATACTAATATTTCATTGGTTCCTATAATATATGATTAATTTGTATAAAAAGCTACTGTAGCAAGAACAACTGGTATAAATGGGCTTGAGGCAACTCTTGGAAACATAAATCTTAACTGTTGAAGGCAGCAGGAATCCCAGACATATCTGAGTAAGTTGCCAGCCTGATTCTGCAAAACAGGAAGTGGTATGGAAAGAGATGGTATGGAAAGTACTGGTTGCCAGAAGTCATTCAATGGAAGCTGGCAAATCCCCACAATGACAATTTAAAAGCTACAGCAAAATTGTGGGCATTCTTTTTTGGCTGAATAATAGTCCATTGTGTATATATACCTCATTGAAGCCCATTGGTTTTCAACCTAATTTGAACTATCTATTCTCTATCTCTGCCACACGGCCACCATCCTAGGACCATCACCCTGAGAATTCCTTGTACTTCTCTCCTAGGCTGGATTCTTACTCCCCAAATCTGATCTTATGTCCTGTTTTGGAAGACTCCATCCTCCAACTGCTTCCTTGAAATGGTGCATGAAAGGTAAACTGAGAGATGAATATTTTTAAAAGTTTTCATTTTACTTACACTTTTTTGAAACTTTGCCTAAGTGAGACGACTAAGCAACTAACACACACACACACACACACACACACACACACACACACACAGAAAGTTAGATTGGAAAAACACCTTGCTCTACTACTATCTTTTAGTTTATACTGCTGTTTTTGAGAAATCTGAGTCTGATTTACGATCCTTTCTATATGACCCATTTCTCTTCTCCAGAAATTTTTAAGTACTCTTTCTGACCCCAGGGTTTTGAAATGTTATAATGATATGACTTAACATAAGTTTTGTTGTTACCATTGTTGTGTTTCATCCACTGAACTGGAGCTCTCTTAAAGGCCCTTTCCACTGAAAACTTATGTTCCATGGTCAAAGAAAATTGTTATAAATTACATATTTGTTCATCTTCTCATTTGTGATTTTTATGTTCTCTTTCTGAAAAGCTTTGTCTTCAAAGATTAGCTTTCTTGACCTGATCCTCTAGTGTTGTTACCTCTCCTCCTATTTTCCACTTTGCGTTCCCTTCTTTGACAATTTGTGCTACTGTTTTATCTTCCAAAACCTCTATTGAAATATCCATTGATGCTTTCATTTTTCATTTCCAGGAACTCCTCTTTTCCTTCTCTCTGAATGTTTGGTTTTATTAGCTTTCTGTTCTTGTTTCATGAACAAAATACCTTCCTTATTTCTCTGACAACATTTGGCCACATGGTTTCAGTGTTCAGTTTCCATTGGCCCGTTCTGTATTGTCTATTTCCTACAATATTTCCTGTTTCCTTTTCTCTATTTCTTTATTTTGATCTTCATATTTCACAGAAGAGGTTTTCTTCAAAAGGCTAGTGATGCACAGAGTGAGGTATTAAAACACTGATAGGAAGCCCTGCATGCTTGGCTGTGCTTGCCAGGGCCAGAAGAATCCCCACGTGACAATGTCTGCACATCATTTCTCTTTGGCATCTTGTTTCTCCTCTCATCCTGGCTGGGATGTTGTTCTTGGAATTGGTGTCAGAGGCATGGGGCCTTAGTGACTAATACAGTTCTGCTTCCTGCTTCCATCATATCCCTGAAGTCCTAATTTACAGAGCCCTGAATCTTTCCCTTTGTAACCATGTGGGGTCAGGATAGGGGTTAGGCTTCTAACTGCTTCTTGACTCAAACATGTTTTATCATCAGCTGCACCCACCTTCAGTGTCCCTATTTCCTGAAGATTTTTGGCACTCTGTGAAAGGAATGAGGTTGTTTCTTCATTTACCTCCTCCATACAAGCACCCTCTGCAGGCTTTCACCATTCAGCTTTTTCTAGACTATTGGGTCAGTTACCACTCGTGTATCAGCTTTCCAACTTCCAACAGCTGGCTAACATCTCCCTGCATTGTTTTTGTCCTTGGGCTTATGTCCTCTTTTATCCTGTAACTGTTATTTGGGGAGACAGAGCATAGAATGGCATCCCACTCCAGTACTCTTGCCTAGAAAATTCCATGGATGGAGGAGCCTGATGGGCTGCAGTCCATGGGGTTGCTAAGAGTCGGACGCGACTGAGCGACTTCACTTTCACTTTTCACTTTCCTGCATTGGAGAAGGAAATGCCAACCCACTCCAGTGTTCTTGCTTGGAGAATCCCAGGGACGGGGGAGCCTGGTGGGCTGCCGTCTATGGGGTCACACAGAGTCGGACACGACTGAAGTGACTTAGCAGCAGCAGCAGCAGCAGCAGCAGCATAGCGGCTTCCCAGGTGGNGAAATGGCAACCCACTCCAGTGTTGTTGCTNTGCAGTCCATGGGGTTGCTAAGAGTCGGACGCGACTGAGCGACTTCACTTTCACTTTTCACTTTCCTGCATTGGAGAAGGAAATGCCAACCCACTCCAGTGTTCTTGCTTGGAGAATCCCAGGGACGGGGGAGCCTGGTGGGCTGCCGTCTATGGGGTCACACAGAGTCGGACACGACTGAAGTGACTTAGCAGCAGCAGCAGCAGCAGCAGCAGCATAGCGGCTTCCCAGGTGGTTCAGTGCTCACGAATCCGTCTGCCGATGCAGGAGCCAAAGGAGACTCAGGTTCATTCCCTGGGTTGGAAAGATCCCCTGAAGGAGGAAATGGCAACCCACTCCAGGATTCTTACTGAGATAATCCTGTGGACAGGAGAGCCTGGCAGGCTACAATCCATAGGGCAGCAAAGACTCGGACATGACTGAAGCAGCTGAGCATGTTAGCTAGAGCTCACACATGCGCACACAGTAGACAAAGGGCAAAAGAAACTGTAGGAAAATAAAATTTTGTAGAATCAAAGTTTTAAATATGCTCCTCACTTAGGCTGTGAGTTTCAAAGGTTAATTTAAGGACTTTAGAGAAACAATTAACAGTTTACCCATTGTCTGGAGTTTTTCTACTGCCTTTTATATTTTTATATGGGAGATTCTCCAGGCTTCCCTGGTAGCTCAGACATTAAATAATCTGCCTGCAGTGTGGGAGATGTGGGTTCAATCCCTGAGTCGGGAAGATCCCATAGAGAAGGGAACAGCTACCCCACTCCAGTATCCTGGCCTGGAGAAATCCATGGACGGAGGAGCCTGGCAGGCTACAATCCATGGAGTTGCAAAGAGTCAGACACGAATGAGAAACTTTCACTACTTCACTTATGGGAGCCTCAGTGCTACAGGTTGGGTAAAATGAAGCTGTTTTTGGGTTACCAACCATGCCCTCTACATCCCATGTTTCTAGACCTACTCTTCGTTCTAGCAGATGGCTCCTCACCTCTCCCACAGCTCACTGAGATCCAGAGAGTTGAAGGAGACTGCTTCAGAGGGGCTGTATTTCAGTGGCAGTATTGTGCAGTTTGAGTAAACTCTGGGAGTTGGTGATGGACAGGGAGGCCTGCATGCTGCAGTCCATGGGGTCTCAAAGACAAGACTGAGCGACTGAACCGAACTGAAGTCACTGCACTGAGATGGGATCTGCTCTCCACTATATTCTAGTGGAGTGCTGACAAGGCCAAAGCTAGACAGGTCTGAAGGCTTATCTGCAAGCCTTGAATCAACTCTTGCGGCCAGTGGCCAGAGCCCAAGCTGGTGACTGCGCACTCCTACCTGACAGTAGGAGGCAGGGCCAGTACAAAGTTCAGTTCCCAGGGCAACTTATTGAAATCATTTAGAAAGCAAACACTAACTGACCCTAATGAACCCCTGAACTCTGAAGCACAACCAGGGTTAAGATTTTAATGATGACTAATTCTGGAAGCCTACTTGTTTACAGAAGTGAAAACAGTGACAGATTTTATTTTCTTGGGCTACAAAATCACTGTGGATGATAACTGCAACCATAAAATTAAAAGATGCTTGCTCCTTGGAAGGAAAAGTACAGACGGCCTAGGCAAGGCATTAAAAAGCACAGACATCACTTTGTCAACAAAGGCCTGTATAATCAAATCTATGTTTTTTCCAGTATGGATGTGAGAGTTGGACCATAAAGAGGGCTGAGCACCAGAAAACCGATGCTTTTGAAATGTGGTGCTGGAGAAGATTCTTGAGAGTCCCTTGGACTACAAGGAGATCAAAGCATTCAATCCTAAAGGAAATCAACCTTGAATATTCATTGAAAGGACTGATGCTGAAGCTGAAGCTCCAATACTTTGGCCACCTGATTCGAAGAGCTGACTCATTAGAAAAGACCCTGATGCTGGGAAAGGGGGTGACAGAGGATGAGACAGTTGGATGGAATCACTGACTCAATGGACATGAATTTAAGCAAACTCCAGGAGATGGTGAAGAACAGGAAAGCCTGGTGTGCTGCAGGCAATGGGGTCACAAAGAGTCAGACATGACTTAACTGAATAACCACAACAAACATAGGTACACGATAAAAAATAACAGAAAAGAAAAAGTCAGAAAATATCTTTTGAAAGTAGACTGACATATCACTATAAATTATATTGGCATACTATTGAAAAACACAGCTCATTGATTCCACAAATTTTTGCTTCTAGAAAAATAGAATTTTTCTAACTCAAGTGGGTGATACGTGTTCTTCTCATTAGTCTAAACTTGGTGACCTTTCCGAATTTTCCACTTGTCTCTGGAAAAGCTTGCCCTCAGTGTGTTTGCTGCTGAACACAACTGAGGATAATTATAATGTACCAGGCATCGCTGTGAATTATAGCTCCTTCCAAGATCCTCTCTTTATTTTGACTTGATTATTATTCCTTAATAAACTATGCAGGCAGAATTATCGTAAAAGGAAGGTATAAGCATTAGATGAAAATGAAGAATGAACTCACCTTTTCTTGCTGTTGAGGCCATGTGAAGAGCAAAATTTTCAAGGTGCCATCTATTATGTAATATAGGTTTTACATAAAAAATAGATTAAACATAGAAAAAATTCTTCTAAGCTTTTCATACTGGTCTCATAAAATTTTAGTGATCACTGCAGGCATTCTTATCAATTTTTAAATGTCATAAACATTTTCTGTGACTTACTGTATTACCATATATGCAGATTATTGAATCATTGACTTAAGTATCACTCTCACCAATTTCCTTAGGAAATATAGTGATGGAATCATGGACCTAAGAGGGACCCAAGGTAGCCCAACCCCTTCCTTTTATTATTCATGTAGTTAGGTATGTAGAATAGTAAGTAGATAAGTGATAGTTAACTCCAGTTTCACAGTGGATTTAAGCCTCTGAAGCAGGTCAGCGCCTCCCATACTGGCACATATCCCCAGATATTGATGCAGAAATTAAAACTGGCAACAGTCCAAAACCACAGTTTTTATAAATAAATAGGAAAGTCTTTTAGGTGGAGTGCACACCAGTCCCTTCAGTCTTATATCCAATCACTTCTGACATTTCCAATACCTACTTGATCCTGGAAGCAACTGCATTTTTCCCTGTCAATTAAAACTCTAAATCAGTTCTGTCTAATAGAGCTTTTTGTCATGTTGGAAATTTTCAGCATCTATGTTGTTCAATTAGATATCCACTAGGCACATGTGCCTAATTAAATTAGTTAAAATTACATAAACAAAATAACTTCAGTTCCTCACTTGCACCAGCTACTTTTCCAGTGCTCAAAAACCCCAAGTAGCTAGTGGCTATAGTATTCGACAACACAAATTAGAACATTCCCATCATTGCAGAAAGTTCTATTGGACAATGCTGCCTTAACTCATCAAAAACACTTTAAAAATATTCAGAAGCAGACGTTCTACCATTGCTTATTATAAATTTTTTCCATATTAAAATATTTCTTCACCAACTATACATGTATTCACACACATATGCACACACACATTCTAAATTCTAATAACATATTTGAAAATCACTTTTTATTTCACAAAGAGCTTTCTCGCTCATGATATTACTTTATCTCCACAAGAATTTATGATCAAACAAGATTAATGTGTGTTGGGTGATGTGCCTAGCAAAACAGATAGCAGTATCTCATTTCACAATTGAGAACACTAAGCCCCAGAAAGGTTAAGTGATTTGTCTATGTTATAGAGACAGAAGTTGGAGAGGTCAAGATTTAAGCATAGGTTTTCCAACTCCAAATCTACATCTCAGTTTCATAAGTCACAAATTTCATAATTCACAAATTCATTCAATGTCACAAATTCGTACCATTCATTCATTTACTTATTTGTCAACATTTGTTAAGTACCTACCCCAAACCAGCCATTGTGCAGATTCTAGAGTACCAAAATTAGTAAGACACGTTTCTATTTTAAAGGCACTCCCAGTATAGCAGACAAGATTAATGAGTGAAACTGGCAGTTACAATCCCCAGTGACTTGAGCAACAGCAGAGGAAGAAGGAGATGCTATAGGAACACAAAGAGGAGCACCTTGGCTGCCATAGTCAAGGCAGGAGGAGGGAATCAAAAGAAGTTCTGGAGGAAGCATCTAAGCTCAGGACGGAAGGAGTAGCACGTGTTGGCTAGGTGAAGAGTGAAGAGTCCTGGAAAAGAAAACAGTACATTCCAGGGACTAGANCCATTGTGCAGATTCTAGAGTACCAAAATTAGTAAGACACGTTTCTATTTTAAAGGCACTCCCAGTATAGCAGACAAGATTCATGAGTGAAACTGGCAGTTACAATCCCCAGTGACTTGAGCAACAGCAGAGGAAGAAGGAAATGCTATAGGAACACAAAAGAGGAGCACCTTGGCTGCCATAGTCAAGGCAGGAGGAGGGAATCAAAAGAAACTCTGGAGGAAGCATCTAAGCTCAGGACGGAAGGAACAGCACGTGTTGGCTAGGTGAAGAGTGAAGAGTCCTGGAAAAGAAAACAGTACATTCCAGGGACTAGAGGCAGGAGTATGCAGGACAAATTCAGCAAACTTTCAAACTTGCAGGACAAAGTCAGATTTTTCTCATATGCTCTGATTTAATTTCTTTCCTACATCCATTCTCTCCAGTCTTCTCTTTCAGTTCCTAGTGTGTTTAATTTTTTTTCCTGATTCCTCCCAAATGCAACTCCTTTTCCCACTGTCTCCAGTTGCCCAACTCATGACCCCTCTGTTATCTCTGCTGCCTTCACTCTTTTTAACCCCCGAGTTCTCAGTGTTGGCATAGACTTCTGGCACTTTCCTTCCCATAATCTTTGCCATCTCATCCAAAAAGCCTTTCCCAACAAATACACACACAAATATTTGTGCTTGTGCATGATCACACTCCCCAGAGGGAATACAGAGTGTGCTGCATGCTCTTGCAGATGTTGTTAGCTCAGTCAGCTATTATTTATTGCGTGCCCACTGTGTTCCAGGTACTCACTGTTCCAGACACAAAGCAGCCTTCTTGGAGTATACTTTCCAATTGGGGATCACACAATTAAGGAAGAAATAAATACAGAAGGGGACAAATTACAGATATCCATACACATCAGTACATAAATGAGATACCATACATGACTTTCCTTTTTGTGTGTGATTTTTTTCCTTTTTTTATTTTACTTTATTTTACTTTACAATACTGTATTGGTTTTGCCATATATCAACATGAATCCGCCACTGGCATACACATGTTCCCAATCCTGAACCCCCCTCCCACCTCCCTCCCCATACCATCTCTCTGGGTCATCCTAGTGCGCCAGCCCCAAGCATCCTGTATCCTGCACAGTACATGATTCTCTAAGTTGCTCTTTTTCACTCTACTGTATATCAAGAGTACGTTTACTCTTCAATACAGATCAACCTTTGTGATCTCTTTTTATCTCCAAGGTGACCTTGAGCAGCATGCAGAGGCAGCCTTTTCCTCCCTTTATTGTTTCTTTCTTGCAGAAGCTCAGACCCCTGCTTTTACCCTATACATCGTTGCTTGGCTCCACTCTGAATCCAGGTGACCTAGTAAGCCACTTCGAGAGCACATCTTAGTCTCTTCTGTATCCCAGGCTCGTTTGTCCCCAGGGGATACACATGGCAACAGTCAGTGTATCCTCAGCTCATAGTGATCAGTTCAGTTCAGTCGCTCAGTCGTGTCTGACTCTTTGCGACCCCACGAATCACAGCACGCCAGGCCTCCCTGTCCATCACCAACTCCCAGAGTCTGCCCAAAGCCATGTCCATTGAGTCGATGATGCCATTCAGCCATCTCATCCTCTGTCGTTCCCTTCTCCTCCTGCCCCCGATCCTTCCCAGCATTAGGGTCTTTTCCAATGAATCAACTCTTCACATGAGGTGGCCATAGCGATCAGAAGGACCAAAACAACTTAGAGTACCTTCTAGCCACATCCAAGCAAGTCCACACTGATATTTGCAAGCAAAGATCACAGGGTGTCTGGTCTGTGCTTGTTCTTTCACCTTCTTCTCTCTGGATATATTATGAGCCCACTGCAATTTCCTTTCTGAGTTAAACAGTGTTTCCTTGTTGTTTGTACACTAATTTAAACACCCCCAAATAAACTTCTTTTGTTTTCCCTGAAGGAATAGATAATTAAAGCTTACAACCCAGGGCTCTCCACAGATGGCATTTCATATGCTCCAGGAGATAAGTGTTTACTTCGCTGTCAGACTGAGCCAAGTCCCCATTAAAGGTTCTACAATCTCCCAGCTTGGTGACCTGGGGTAGGTTCCTCTGTGGTTACTCTTCCACATATCATCCATCTTCTAGTAACTCCAAATCACTGGCCCCTTGAACATGCCTTGCTTCCTCTCACCGCCACGTCTTTACACATTGCTGGTCCATCTAGCTGAAATGATAACAAAAACATCCATCACTTACTTTGCACCTGCTATCCACCAGTCCCTATGTCAGCCAGTTTTTTAAATGCAGGTACCCAGTTAAATTTGTTTATTTTTTTTTATTTATTTATTTATTTTGGCTGTCTGTGGGCTTTCTCTAGAAAAGCCCTTGATGTAGAATAATTACCTATTTCTTGGAACCTAACAATGAATCAATTTTCTTTCTTTCTTCTTTTTATATTTTTATTAAGGTACATTCACATATGATAAAATTCATGAATTTTTTCAAAGTGAGCAATCTAATCATTTTAGTAAGTTTACAGAGTTCAGCAATCATTACTACAATTTTAGAACATTCCCATCACTCCAATAAAAAATCCTTCATGCCCATTTCTCATCACTTCCCAAACTCCAACCCAGGCAACCACTAATCTATCAAAATCATTTTCTATCTCTATAGATTTTTCCTTCTGGACATTTAAATAAATAGAATCATCTGATATGTGGTCTTTTGTGTATGGCTTTTCTCTTAGCATGGTTTTGAGGTTCACCTATATTGGAGAATGTATCAGAACTCTATTTCTTATTAGTGCTGTATCAGTTAAGTTCAGTTCAGTCACTCAGTCATGTCTGACTCTTTGTGACCTGATGGACCATATAGCATACCAGGCCTCCCTGTCCATCACCAACTCCCGGAGTTCAGCCAAACTCATGTCCATTGAGTTGGTGATGCCATCCAACCATCTCATCCTCTGTTGTCCCCTCTCCTCCTGCTCCCTATCCCTCCCAGCATCAGAGTCTTTTCAAATGAGTCAGCTCTTCACATCAGGTGGCCAAAGTATTGGAGTTTCAGCTTCAGTATCAGTCCTTCCAATGAACACATAAGACTGATCTCCTTTAGGATGGACTGGTTGGATCTCCTTGCAGTCCAAGGGACTCTCAAGAGTCTTCTCCAACACCACAGTTCAAAAGCATCAATTCTGCAGCATTCAGCTTTCTTTATAGTCCAACTCTCACATCCAAATATGACTACTGGAAAAACCATAGCCTTGACTAGATGGACCTTTGTGGCAAAGTAATATCTCTGCTTTTTAATATGCTGTTTAGGTTGGTCAACTTTCCTTCTAAGGAGCAAGCATCTTTTAATTTCATGGCTGCAGTGATTTTGGAGGCCCCCCCCACCCCGCAAAAAAATAGTCAGCCACTGTTTATGCTGTTTCCCCATCTATTTGAAGTGATGGGACTGGATGCCATGATCTTAGTTTCCTGAATGTTGAGCTTTAAGCCAACTTTTTCACTCTCCTCTTTCACTTTCATCAAGAGGCTCTTTAGTTCTTCTTCACTTTCTGCCAAAAGAGTGGTGTCATCTGCATATCTGAGGTTATTGATATTTCTCCCAACAATCTTGATTCCAGCTTGTGCTTCATCCAGCCCAGTGTTTCTCATGATGTACTCTGCAAACAAGTTAAATAAGTAGAGTGACAATACACAGACTTGACGTACTCCTTTCCTGATTTGTAACCAGTCTGCTGTTCTGTATCCAGTTCTAACTGTTGCATACAGATTTCTCAAGAGGCAGGTCATACAGGTTTCTCAAGAGGCAGGTCAGGTGGTCTTGTATTCCCATCTCTTTCAGAAGTTTCTGCAGTTTATTGTGATCCACACAGTCAAAGGCTTTAGCATAGTCAATAAAGCAGAAATAGATGTTTTTCTGGAACTCTCTTGCTTTTTCCGTGATCCAGAAGATGCTGGCAATTTGATCTATGGTTCCTCTGCCTTTTCTAAAACCAGCTTGAACATCTGGAGTTTCACAGTTCATGTATGACTAAAGCCTGGCTTGGAGAATTTTGAACATTACTTTACTAGCGTGTGGGATGAGTACAATTATACAGTAGTTTGAGCATTCTTTGGCATTGCCTTTCTTTGGGATTGGAATGAAAACTGACCTTTTCCAGTCCTGTGGCCACTGCTGAGTTTTCCAAATTTGCTGGCATATTGAGTGCTGCACTTTCATGGCATCATCGTTCAGGATTTGAAAGAGCTCAACTGGAATTTCATCACCTCCACTAGCTTTGTTTGTAGTGATGCTTCCCAAGGCCCATTTGAATTCACATTCCAGAATGTCTAGCTCTAGGTGAGTGATCACACCATCATGATTATCTGAGTCATGAAGATCTTTTTTGTACAGTTCTTCTGTGTATTCTTGCCACCTCTTCTTAGTTCTGTATAGGATCCCATGAATATTCTATGAATTCTATAGTGTATGAATATACCACATTCTGTTCACCTGTTCTGTGGCTGATAGACATTTTGGTTGTTTCCAGTCTTTGCTACTGTGAATAATGCTGCATACATGTCTTTTTGTGGACATAGGATAGGATGAAATTATTACTCCCAATACTTCATTCCCCATCAATGAGATAATACTACCACATCTTTGCCATGTAATCTTGCAGCATCTACCCCTCATTAATGTTGGACTTGGCCATGTGAGTTATTTTGACCAGTGGATTGTCAGCAAAAGTAATGGTATGACAGATTCAAGATGAAGTCCTAAGTAACGTGAGAAATGTGTTCTCATCCCTCTTGAGGTTAGGTCATCTGCCGTGAGAATACACCCAAGGTACCTTCTGGTCTCTAAAAGAGAAGACATGTGGAGCAGATCTGAACCCAATATATAGACTCTGACAATAAATCCTGCTAATCTAAGCTGAGTCCAACACTGGCCCCACCAATTATAGAGCTATGAGTGAAAAAAAACTATGTATTACCTGTTGTTAGCAACTGACTTTGGGGAATGGTTTTTATGCAACATTATTTCAGCAATAACTGACTAATACATCTTACTCTGTTCCCAATCCTTTATCCAAATTATCATTATATATCCTTACAGCATATGCAATTTATCTGATATGTGACAGGATTTCACATGTACTCTATTAAATTATTCTTTACTTCCCTCTCTGTGGTAACTTCCATGATGAACATGAAAGTCCAAGGGACTATCTTTTATAGTAGAATCATTAAGTATAGTTCCAGTATATGGTAAGCACTCAGAGATGTTTCCTAAAATATTTTTTGATACAAATAGTTATTTCCTGGCACCAAGAATCGTTTTCAGTCAACACTGAGGTTATCTTATGGACAAAATGAATTCTTACTTTTAATTTTCTCTTCTCTATCTACTGCTGCTTCTATTTTCTGTTATAATATTTTTCTTTTTAAAATTTATTTATTTTTAATTGAATGATAATTGCTTTACAGTATTGTGTTGATTTCTGCCAAATATCAACATGAATGAGCCATAGGTAAACGCAGGTCCCCTCCTTTTTGAACCTCCCTCTCACCTTTGTTCCCATCCCACCTCTATAATTTTAATCATCTTTTTTATATCCATTTTCTCTGGATCCTCACAATAACCCAGTTTTATTCCCAATTAATAGATCATGATGAGAGAAGAAGTGACCTTCTCAAGGTCACACAGCTAGGAAGGAGAGAAGACCTGTTAGGTCTGACCATAGGCCCAGTATATTACCCAGCAAGAAGTGCCCCTGGTTATTTCTCACCATAGTGCTTATGTGTGTTTTGGCTTTTCTGCTCTCCCAGGCAGTCCATCAGTCCTTGGAGTCACAAAATTTTGCTCTGCCTGTTTCTTTTCTGACAAACTCTGGTTTTGTTTCTGTATTACTGGGCAGTCAACATTATGAATCTTCTCCTATGTGACAGCAAAGGCTGATGCTGATGCGTTTTCTGTTTTGTGTACCTTTGCTTTAAACATAGTTTTTTTTCTTATATGGAATCTGGTGATACTTCTGCTTTTCTTACTTTCAGATGTTTATTTTCAATATGAAATAGTTTGTAAGGCTTATCTACTTGACCAAATTAATCTATTTACTATAGCCTCTATAAACCATTTTTAATAACCTCTTCTACTCATCCATCAATTTCTTCTTTATGAGGACAGCTCTTCTTTAACATTTCTTTGCATACAATGTTCTTGAATTTTTTTTTTTAACCAATAAAAAATTTGTCTTTTCCTTTCCCCTTTCCCTGACACTTCCCTTCAAAGATTAATGTTCGTAACATTTTGTGTCCCTGTGTATGAATTATTTCAAAAAATAGGAAACACCCCTCCACTCTGGGTATGTTATCTTTTGGTTACTTTGAGAATTCAAGGAGTTCACAACTCTTGAAATAAGTTTAAATTGACAAAACTCTGGATCGGTAGAGTGAGGATGATGAAGTCACTTTCCCTCTCCAATTAAAGCTCTTTTTAGAATGAAATAAAAATTATATATTGAATGCTAAGAGGGAAACAAGCCAGTTAGATGGCAAATATGGTAAAAAGCACTCATTGGGACATTTGAAAATCTATGTTAGCAGAGGAAGAATAAATAGAAAAGGTAAATGTTTAATCTGATAATATTTAAAGCAACAATATTAATTCCTATTGACCTATCTGGAGCTCTTATTCATGTATCCATTCAACATTTATTGATATTTTACTATGCAGCAACAATTATCAAAATACCTAGCCTATAAGTTGGCATTCAATAAATATCCAATGCCCTGGATTGAATTCTTATGCAATGAGAATAGTGATAAATACTATAATGAAGATAGTATGGTCTCTTGAGCTTACAATCTGGAGGATTAAGAAGAGGCTTAATATTCATCGGAAAATGTATCAGGTACTGGAAAGTTTTAACTAATCTCCCATTTAATCCTAACAGCTCATACTCTAAGGATAAGAAAAATAGAGACTAAAGTCACTTAGGGGTACACTGGGAGAAGTAGCAGTAAATTGAATCAACAATGGCCTAAATAAATAGAAATTTGTTTTTCTCACATAATAGATAGGCAGGTGAATTTCCGGATACAATAGGCAAAAATATCAAGATTGACACTTCTATGGCTCTTTTGTTTTTTTTCTTTTCTTCTTTTAGTTTCACGGTTACAAGACACTTGCTGTATCTCTGCATATCAATCCATATTCAAGACATAAATAAGAAGAATGGTGCTATATATTTTGACAAGGAGAAAAATGGTGCTATATATTTCTCTCCTTTTTAATAGTAGAGAAAGATCAGATGTAACATCATATTGTTTCCTATGTATTATTTCATTTAACTGTCTTCTCATTGGAATACATTTTGTAAAAGTTCTCTTGGTGTGGATCTGTGGCAGTAAAATTTCTGAGTCCTTATTGTTTGAAAATTTATTTATTTAATGTGCATACTTGAATTACAATTGAGCTAGGTATAAAAATAAGTTCAAAATTATTTTCCATCATGGTTTTGAAGATATGTCTCCATTGTCTACTTGATTTAAATATTGCTAAGTAGAAGTCTGGTGTCACTCAAATTATCATTCCATTGCAGTTAATCTGCCTTTCATAAGTGCTCTGTGGTTCAGTCACTCAGTTCTGTCCTATTCTTTGTGACTCCATGGACTACAGCACGCCAGGCTTTCCTGTCCTTCACTTTCTCCTAGAGTTTGTGCTATCTTTTTTTATAATTCTTATTTTTATTGAAGTATAGTTGATCTACAATGTTTCAGGTATACAGCAAAGTGATTCACTTATATAAATGCAAGTATTTTTTTCAGACTATTTTCCATGATAAGTTATTACAGCTATTGAATATAGTTCCCTGTGTTATAAGTCCTTATTATTTATCTATTTTATACATAGTAGTTTGTGTCTGCTAATCCCAAAGTTTGAATTTGTCCCTCCCCTACTTGCTCTCCCCGTTGTTGGTAACCATGTTTTCTGTAAAAGTTTTTGTTTCTGTTTTATAAATAAGTTCATTTATATCACATTTTAGATTCCACATATAAGTAATATCATATACTATTTGTCTTTCTCTAACTTTCTTCACTTTGTATGATATTTCTAGGTCCATCCATGTTGCTACAAATGACATTATTTCACTATTTTTTTGTGGCTGAAGAATACTCCATATATATGTAATATGTATATACACATCACATCTTCTTAATTTAGCCATCTGTTAGACATCTAAGTTGTTTTCATATCTTGCTACCATAAATAGTGCTTCTATGAACATTAGGTTTCATGTGTCTTTTCTCCAGATATATACTCAGGAGTGGGATTACTGGATGACATGGTAGTTCTATTTTCAGTTTTTCAAGAAAACTCCATATTGTTTTCCATAATCGCTGCACCAATTTACATTCCCATAAATAGGGGTGTTTTTTTCCTCCAGTATTTGTTATTTATAGACATTTTAATGATGGCCATTGTGACCACTGTGAGTTGATACCTGGCCGTAGTTTTGATTTGTATTTCACTCATGTAATTGTTATTTTTTAAAGTTTCTGTTTTTTCTTAATGTTCTGAAATTCATACAAAGTTTCTAAGTATAGGTTATTTTTATTTATCCTGTTCTGCACTAGTGGTCTCTATAAATCTGAAAACGATGACCATCTCAGGTATTGGAAATTTTCAGATACTGCTTTTCTTCCATTCTCTTCATTTTCTCTTTCTGAAACTCTTTTCACAATGCTTAGATTTCTTCATCTATTTTCATTTTTTCTTTACCTTTTCCCATACTTTTATCAAAGAGTAAGCAAAGACATTCAGTTTAGTTAAAAACAAAGATGAAATTTACTTGAATAAGAGGAAGATAAAACATATACAGATTGATTACCAGAGGGGAAATAGTGATACAGGGTTTATAAAAGAAAAAATAAACCCATTTTATGGTAATTTTATACTTATGTTTATGTCCTTGGTCGATGTTTAGCTGAAATTGTGTACCCTGGAGTATTAACATTGTGATCAGGGAGACAGCTCAAGTTATATGGATTGTCCACAAAATATTGTGATCTCACCCATGGAATGTTTATGGGATGCTCATCTCTGGGCAGTGGCTGCTGCTGTTCTTCTGATGCCTTCTCCACCTCAGTAAACCTGAGACTACACATTTCCCTCCCTATTATTCTTTATTTCTTATCTCTTGTTCTTTTTGTATAACACTCTGGAGTATTCCTCAGCTCAATGTTTTGGCTTACTGATTCATCCTTCAACTGGTTCAATGTGCTATTTAAGACATAAATCAAGGATTCTTTTCTTAATAGCTGTAAGTAGATAATTACACACTCATGTGATTGAGTAGTTGCTGTTTGCTATCATGTAAGAGCTCAGTCTGGGCATAATCACTTTGGCTTCTCATCATGTGGGCCTCAACAATGGGCTGTAGGGGAGTAGCTCAGTTCCAAAAGCTAGTGTCCTGAGAGATCCAGGGGGAAGCTGTATTACCTTTCATGACTTAGCTTTTGCTATGGAAGTACNTGTAGTTTTGATTTGTATTTCACTCATGTAATTGTTATTTTTTAAAGTTTCTGTTTTTTCTTAATGTTCTGAAATTCATACAAAGTTTCTAAGTATAGGTTATTTTTATTTATCCTGTTCTGCACTAGTGGTCTCTATAAATCTGAAAACGATGACCATCTCAGGTATTGGAAATTTTCAGATACTGCTTTTCTTCCATTCTCTTCATTTTCTCTTCCTGAAACTCTTTTCACAATGCTTAGATTTCTTCATCTATTTTCATTTTTTCTTTACCTTTTCCCATACTTTTATCAAAGAGTAAGCAAAGACATTCAGTTTAGTTAAAAACAAAGATGAAATTTACTTGAATAAGAGGAAGATAAAACATATACAGATTGATTACCAGAGGGGAAATAGTGATACAGGGTTTATAAAAGAAAAAATAAACCCATTTTATGGTAATTTTAAACTTATGTTTATGTCCTTGGTCGATGTTTAGCTGAAATTGTGTGCCCTGGAGTATTAACATTGTGATCAGGGAGACAGCTCAAGTTATATGGATTGTCCACAAAATATTGTGATCTCACCCATGGAATGTTTATGGGATGCTCATCTCTGGGCAGTGGCTGCTGCTGTTCTTCTGATGCCTTCTCCACCTCAGTAAACCTGAGACTACACATTTCCCTCCCTATTATTCTTTATTTCTTATCTCTTGTTCTTTTTGTATAACACTCTGGAGTATTCCTCAGCTCAATGTTTTGGCTTACTGATTTATCCTTCAACTGGTTCAATGTGCTATTTAAGACATAAATCAAGGATTCTTTTCTTAATAGCTGTAAGTAGATAATTACACACTCATGTGATTGAGTAGTTGCTGTTTGCTATCATGTAAGAGCTCAGTCTGGGCATAATCACTTTGGCTTCTCATCATGTGGGCCTCAACAATGGGCTGTAGGGGAGTAGCTCAGTTCCAAAAGCTAGTGTCCTGAGAGATCTAGGGGGAAGCTGTATTACNTGGGCCTCAACAATGGGCTGTAGGGGAGTAGCTCAGTTCCAAAAGCTAGTGTCCTGAGAGATCCAGGGGGAAGCTGTATTACCTTTCATGACTTAGCTTTTGCTATGGAAGTACCATAACCACTTCTACCATAGCCACAACCCTGCCTAAATTTAAGGGATGAGAACACAGATTCCACCCCTCAATGAGAACTATGTTCAAGTCATATTATAAGAAGGGAATATGGAATGAGAGTTGTGATGGCAAATTCAGTTCCATCACTCAGTCATGTCTGACTCTTTGAGACCCTATGGACTGCAGCACACCAGGCTTCCCTGTTCATCACCAACTTCCAGAGCTTGCTCAAACTTATGTCCATCGAGTTGGTCATGCCATCCAACCATCTCATCCTCTGTTGTCTCCTTCTCCTCTTGCCTTCAATCTTTCCCAGCATCAGGGTCTTTTCCAATGAGTCAATACTTTGCATCATGTGGCCAAAGTATGGAGTTTCAGCTTCAGCATCAGTCCTTGCAGTGAATATTCAGGACTGATTTCCTTTAGGATTGACTGGTTTCATCTTACAGTGCAAGGGACTCTCAAGAGTCTTTTCCAACACCACAGTTCAAAAGCATCTATTCTTTGGCTTTCAGCTTTATTTATAGTCCAACTCTCACGTCCATATATGACTACTGGAAAACACAGCTTTGACTAGACAGAACTTTGTTGCNAGTATGGAGTTTCAGCTTCAGCATCAGTCCTTGCAGTGAATATTCAGGACTGATTTCCTTTAGGATTGACTGGTTTCATCTCCTTACAGTGCAAGGGACTCTCAAGAGTCTTCTCCAACACCACAGTTCAAAAGCATCTATTCTTTGGCTTTCAGCTTTATTTATAGTCCAATTCTCACATCCACATATGACTACTGGAAAACACAGCTTTGACTAGACAGTACTTAGTTGCCAAAGTAATGTCTCTGCTTTTTAATATGCTGTATAGGTTGATCATAGCTTTTCTTCCAAGGAGCAAGTGTCTTTTAATTTCAAGACTGCAGTCACCATCTGCGGTGATTTTGGAACCCAAGAAAATAAAGTCTGTCACTGTTTCCATTGTTTTCCCATCTATTTGCCGTAAAGTGATGGGACCAGATGCCATAATCTTAGTTTTCTGAATGTTGAGTTTTAAGCCAACTTTTTCACTCTCCTATTTCACTTTCATCAAGAGGCTTTTTAATTCTTTGTTGCTTTCTGCCATAAGGGTGGTATCATCTGCATATCTGAGGTTATTGATATTTCTCCCAGCAAATTATGAAAATTTGTAATATTGTCTTTCCTTTTTGATGGTGACCTTCTTGAGTCACTGGTCAGTTTTGTTGTGGGTCACTTATAAAGTCTGTCCCCTCTTGGTGGGGCAGACTCATGACAGCGGTGGATTCAGACTCACAGAGACGATGCTACAAGAGCCCAGAGACCACCTGTGCCCTTAGCAGCAGTATGGTGGCCTCAGCTCTCTGCTGTGGTTCCTGTTCTGATTTTTCTATCAAGGATTCCCCATTTTAAGTGCACAGACCGTCCCTTTGTTGTTTTATAGCTTGGCTATGTATTTTCTTTTACTATCATTTTGGTGCTTTGGTGTATGAGGGGAAGATTTTAGCATTTCTTCAACCTATCATACTGAACATAATTTCCTCGGTTGGAATTTTTATTGTCCACATTTTACAGTTAAAGAATGTGAGGCTCAGAAAGGTTAAGTGACTTGCCTAAGCTTGAAAGGTTGAAATGAGTCTGACTCCAAAGTTACTATGCTCTACCCCATCTCACTTAAAAGTTCTTGTTCATGTCCAAAATATTACTGTAGATAAAGGAGACAGATTTTATCAACCATACATATAAATCCATCCATCTCTCTTGTAATCAGACCTCATATATGAAGTATTTTAGTGCATCAGAAGGAATGGCTTATGAAACTTTGATAGCTTGAATCCAGCAGCTTCTTATCCCATGATTTCAAAAGATATCTCACCACTTTTTATAACAAATTCTTCACCAGGAAAAAATATATATGATTTTATAACTCATAATTGGCACATATTAGGTAGCAGGATCATACTAACTTTCAGTATTTTATATTAAACCTAAAAATGTGAGCTTAAAACAGAGCAATTAATTTCTTAACACTTCTTGTAGTAATATTTCGAATGACTCATAGGAACTGACTTCCTTCCTTCCAGCCTGTGAGTATATATCAACTCAGAATAACAAACCAGAAACAACCCCAAGGAACTGAGCCATCATGTTGTTGCTGTTGTTTAATCTCTGGGTCATGTCTGACTCTTTTGCCCATGGACTGTACCCGTCCAAGCTCCTCTGTCCATGGGATTTCCCAGGCAAGAATACTGGAGTGGGTTGCTATTTTCTTCTCCAGGGGATCTTCCCAACACAGGGATCAAATCTGTGTCTCCTGCATTGTCAGGTGGGTTCTTTACCACTGAGCCACCTGGGAAGCCCAGAGAGCTGCCTGGATAAACATCATAGCCATTTTAGTATTATCGTCTTGGAAAAAGACATTTTGTTTAAATATAAATTATGTATCAGTTTGCACTTAGACTGTTCAATGGGTTCTTCCCTTTCACATCCTCTATGTCATTTCTATTTCATTTTCTTGTCCCTTCTCACCATTTTTCAATTCAACATGAAAGTCTTGACTAATCTCTCAATATGCTACATGGGGGAGCAGTGGTTCCCACATGTGGAGAGCAGTATAACTACCAACAAAGCGCAAGAAAATTATCACACAGAAAAGTGTAAAGCCATGGGACAAACATGAGAGTTGATAGTTATTTATTTTGCCAGTTCAGTTCAGTCATTCAGTCGTGTCCAACTCTTTGCAAACCCATGAATCGCAGGACACCAGGGCTCCCTGTCCATCACCAACTCTCGGAATTCACTTAGACTCATGTCCATTGAGACAGTGATGCCATCCAGCCATCTAATCCTGTCTCCCCTTCTCCTCCTGCCCCTAATCCCTCCAGCATCAAGGTCTTTCNAACATGAGAGTTGATAGTTATTTATTTTGCCAGTTCAGTTCAGTCATTCAGTCGTGTCCAACTCTTTGCAAACCCATGAATCGCAGCACGCCAGGGCTCCCTGTCCATCACCAACTTCCGGAATTCACTTAGAATCATGTCCATCGAGACAGTGATGCCATCCAGACATCTAATCCTCTGTCTCCCCTTCTCCTCCTGCCCCTAATCCCTCCAGCATCAAGGTCTTTTCCAATGAGTCAACTCTTCTCATGAGATGGCCAAAGTACTGGAGTTTCAGCTTTAGCATCATTCCTTCCAAAGAAATCCCAGGGTTGATCTCCTTCAGAATGGACTGGCTGGATCTCCTTGCAGTCCAGGGAACTCTCAAGAGTCTTCTCCAACACCACAGTTCAAAAGCATCAATTCTTCTGTGCTCAGCCTTCTTCACAGTCCAACTCTCACATCCATACATGACCACAGGAAAAACCATAGCTTTGACTAGATGGACCTTTGTTGGCAAAGTAATGTCTCTGCTTTTGAATATAACATCTAGGTTGGTCATAACTTTTTCTCCAAGGAGTAAGCGTCTTTTAATTCCATGGCTGCAGTCACCATGCGGTTATTTTGGAGTTCTCCAAAATAAAGTCTGACACTGTTTCCACTCTTTGCCCATCTATTTCCACGAAGTGATGGAACCGAATGCCATGATCTTTGTTTTCTGAATGTTGAGCTTTAAGCCAACTTTTTCACTCTCCTCTTTCACTTTCATCAAGAGGCTTTTTAGTTCCTCTTCACTTTCTGCCATAA
>SJYW01040403.1:245163-264279 GCA_006410735.1 Raphicerus campestris | reverse complement strand
GCTCCCTCCCTGTTGATTGTTTGACCTGAGGCAGCCCAGCCTTGGGGTCTACAGGCTGTACAGTAAGATTGATGGAATCCCCCCAAGAGGACTTATGTCAGGAGGCCCCTTCCAGGATTGCTGTTGCCAGTGCACCTGTCCCCGTGGTGAGCCACTGCCAATCCACATCTCCAAGGGAGACCCTCCAACACTAGCAGGAGGATATGCGTGCACTTCATTCTACTCTGCCATCTTGAGTAAGAAAAGCCTCTTAGCCTCATCCACCAGAGGGCAGACAGAAGAAGCAAGATGAACCATAATTCTGCTGCAGCTAGAACCAAAACCACATCACAGAAAGTTAACAGGATGAAAAAGTAGAGGGTTTTGTACCAGATGAAGAGACAAGATGTTGTTGTTGTTGTTCAGTCACTTAGCCATGTCCAACTCTTTGCTACCCCATGGACTGCAGCATGCCAGGCTTCCCTGTCCTTCACCAGTGCCCAGAGCTTGCTCAAACTCATGTCCACTGAGCCATCCAAACATCTCATCCTCTGTTGTCCCCTTCTCCTCCTGCCTTCCCTCATTCACAGCATCAGGGTCTTTTCCAGTGAGTCAGCTGTTCACATCAGGTGGTCAAAGTACTGGAGCTTTAGTTTCAGCATCTGTCCTTCCAAAGAATATTCAGGGTTTATTTCCTTTAGGATTGCCTGATTCAATCTCCTTGCAGTCCAAGGGACTCTCAAGAGTCTTCTCCAACCACAGTTCAAAAGCATCAACTCTTCAGTGCTCAGCTTTCTTTATGGTTCAACTCTCACATCCATACATGACTACTGGAAAAACCATTGCATTGATATACAGACCTTTGTCCACAAAGTAATGTCTTTGCTTTTAATATACTATCTATGTTTGTCATAGCTTTTTTTCCCAAGGAGCAAGTGTCTTTTAATATCACCATCCACAGTGATTTTAGAACCCAAGAAAATAAAGTCTGTCACTGTTTCCATTGTTTCCCCTTCTATTTGCCATGAAATGATGGGACCAGATGCCATGATCTTCGTTTTTTGAATGTTGAGTTTTAAACCAGCTTTTTAAAACTCTTTTCTTTCACCTTTATCAAGAGGTTCTTTAGTTTCTCTTTGCTTTCTGCCATATAATGGTGCCATCTGCATATCTGAGGTTAGTGATATTTCTCCTGGCAATCTTGATTCCAGCTTGTGCTTTCTCCAACCCAGCATTAAGCATGATGTACTCTGCATATAAGTTAAATAAGTAGGGTGACAATATACAGCCTTGACATACTCCTTTCCCAATTTGGAACCAGTCTGTAGTTCTATGTCCAGTTCTAACTGTTGCTTCTTGACCTGCATACAGGTTTCTTAGAAGGCAGGTAAGATGGTCTGGTATTCCCATCTCTTTATGAGTTTTCCACAGATAATTGTGATCCACACAGGCAAAGGCCTTAGAATGTAGATGAAGCAGAAGTAGGTGTTTTTCTGGAATTCTCTTGCCTTTTCTATGATCGAAGAGATGCTGGCAATTTGATCTCTGGTTACTCTGCCTTTTCTAAATCCAGCTTGTACATCTGGAAGTTCTTGGTTCACATATTGTTGAGGCCTCGCCTGGAGGATTTTGAGCACATCCTTGCTAGCATGTGAAATGAATGCAATTGTGCAATGAATGCAATTGTGCAGAAGTTTGAACATTCTTTCACATTGTCCTTCTTTGGGATTGGAGTGAAAACTGACCTTTTCCAGGCCTGTGGCCACTGCTGAGTATAACCTAAATCAAATCCCTTATGATTATACAATGGAAGTGACAAATAGACTCAAGGAGTTAGATCTGATAGACAAAATCCCTGAGGAACTATGGACGGGGGCTCACAACATTGTACAGGAGACAGTGGTCAAAACCATCCCCAAGAAAAAGGGACAAGGTGAAACCCTAGAAAAACAACCAAATGAAGTGGAGATAGGCAAACTTCTAGAAAAAAAATTCAGAATAATGATAGTGAAGCTGATCGAGGGTCTCAAAGAATGGAAGTAAAAATTGAGAAGATGCAAGAAATGTTTACCAAAGACCTAGAAGACCTAAAAGACAAACAAACAAATTAACAGTATGCTATGTACATCCTAAGTCGCTTCAGTCATGTCTGACTCTGTGTGACCCTTGGTTCTGCAGACACCCAGGATCCTCTGTCCATGGGGATTCTCCAGGCAAGAATACTAGAGTGGGTTGCTATGCCCTCCTCCAAGGGATCTTCCCACCTCAGAGATAGAACCCACATCTCTTCTGTCTCGTGCATTGGCAGGTGGGTTCTTTACCATTAGTGCCACCTGGGAAGCTAGAAGGAAACAATAGCAGAATAACTCAGGCAGAAGAATGGATAAGTGACCTGGAAGATAGAATGGTGAAAATCACTTTCTCACAACAAAATATATATTTTTAAAAAAAAGAATGAAAAAAAAAATGAAGACAGCCTAAGAGACCTCTGGAACAATATTAAACACACCAACATTCACATTACAGGAGTCTCAGAAGGAGAAGAGAAAGAATCTGAGAAAATATTTGAAGAAATAATAGCTGAAAACTTCTCTAACATGGAAAAGGAAATAGTCAACCAAGTTCAGGAAACACAGAGAGTCCCAGGCAGGATAAACCCAAGGAGGAACACACAAAGACACATAGTAATCAAAATGACAAAATTAAAAACAGAGATAAAACCTTAAAAGCAACAAAGGAAAAATGACAAATAATACACAAGGGAACTCCTATCAGTCTATTAGCTAATTTTTCAACAGAAACTCTACAAGTCAGACGGGAATGGCATGATATGTTTAAAGTGATAAAAGAGAAGAACCAGGAATACTCTATCCAGCAAGAGTCTCTTTCAGATTTGATGGAGAAATCAAAAACTTTCCAGACAAGCAAAAGTGAAGAGAATTTAGCACCATAAAACCAGGTTTACAACAAAGATAAATGAAATTCTCTAGGCAGAAAACACAAGAGAAGGAAAAGACCTACACAAAATAAATCCAAAGCAATTAAGAAAATGGTAGTAGGATCATACATATTGATAATTACCTTAACTGTTAATGGATTAAATGCACCAACCAAAAGACTTGGACTGGCTGGGGGATGAGAACATGTGCTTGCATGCACTTCCACTTACCACATCACTCTACTCAAAACCCCAAATGATGTGTAATTATTTTATATTGTTAAGTTAATCATGTTTCTATTATTGATTGTAACTGCAATTATCTTTTCTTCTTATCTGGCTATTGATTGTGAAAACTGATAAACAGCTTTTACTCTTGTGGGGAAAAAGCTAAACACTCTATATTCCATGGCCATTCTTGCTTTCTGTTATGGCCCACACTCTGTGGCTTGTGTTTCTTCCAAGGCCTCTCACTTTCTGAAATGGCCCACAATCTGTGGAGAGTGTTTCTCTCTAAATAAATCCACTTCTTACTATAAAAAAGTAAGGAAAAATGACAGAAAGAAATGACTGGCTTCCTTACTATAAAAAAGCCCAGAGGCATAACCTGAGAGAGGGATGATTTATGAGATCAGTACCATCATAAGACCCAGCATCTTCCCGTCATACTATTCTGCATTTTCCCTGTGGGTTTCACTCCCAGCTTGACACCACAAGGGCTGTGGCCCTCCAGCCATCATGTTCAGACACATATCAGAGAGGTAAGGAAGTTCATGTCTTCCTGTATTTCTCTCACAGAAAGAAAAGATTCCCCAGAAACCTCCTGGAAAATTTTCCCTCAAGTTTCATTGGCTTAAATACACACACATGCCCACTCCTGGACCAATAAGGAGCAGAGATTAAAATTAGAGTAAAACAGATTAGGTGTCTTCTTGGAGCTGAAAGTGGAGTCAACTTCCCCTGGGTATTTGATTGCAAGGGAAGGAGTGGCTGCCTAGGGGAAAAATCAGGGTTCTGCTATGGAGAAGCAAGGAATAATTATCAAGCATGCAAATAACAGTGCCTCCCACATCCTTTTAAATAAATTTGTGGTCCATATGGGGAGGGAGGTGGGAGGGGGGTTCAGGATTGGGAACACGTGTACACCGTGGCAGATTCATGTTGATGTATGGCAAAACCAATACAGTACTGTAAAGTAAAATAAAAAAAGAAAAACAGAAGTAAATAAATATGTGAGTTAATATTATTTATTCATCACCAAGAAAATAGATTCATGGATTCTGTGTTAAAATATTTTCAGCTACAAGTTCCAATAATATTCAACCAAATGTGGTTTCAACAATTGTAGTTTCCCTTGTGGCTCAGCTGGTAAAGAATCTGCCTACAATGTAGGAGACCTGGGTTTGATCCCTGGGTTGGGAAGATCCCCTGGAGAAGGGAAAGGCTACCCACTGCAGTATTCTGACCTGGAAAATTCCATGGACTGTATAGTCCATGGGGTCACAAAGAGTCGGACTTGACTGAGCAACTTTCACTTCACTTCACTTTTCTCTTATAACATAAATATTTTAAGTAGATCATTCCAGGCTTGGTTCAGTGGCTCACCACTATGAGGACTTTGGATCAGCTTTTCATTGATTTTCTTGACTTTTTCCTCATAGTCTCAAGGTAGCTGCTGATGCTTCACATGCCTCATCCCCACAGGACAACAGGAAGGAAGCGAAAAGAGGTGAAGGGAGGAAATGGGAGGGGAGAAGGAAGACAGGGAGTGAAGGATTTTCTCTTCAAAGGATTCTCTAAGTCTGGGCTTTTCTGACTACAAACCCTGAGGCAAAGACTTGTGTGCAAGTAGTTGTTTAGGGAATGTGATTCTCTTGTGAAGAATGGGAGTTTAGGATACTAGCAGTGAAACAGAAATGAAGGGAAAGACAATGCAAGATGACTATTGATGTGGACACTACTGTGGGAGATGTGTTCAAACTACTGGGACTTTCTGGTGAGGCTTATGAAATGCATCTTCATGAATGTCCATACAGGAGATGAAAAGAAAAGGTTTATCACCTCTGACCCCCCCCCCCCCAGTGGTTGAGGTTTGCCTAGTAGGCATTAAGTCATCCCACACCTCCAGATTATGCTGCAGAGAGCAAGCTTCCTGTGGACTTTGAAGGTTGTGGCATCAGAGAAGCCCCTGAACAAGAAATGAGAAGCACAGTGCTTGGGCCCAGGTGAGGTCCCCTCAAATTGCACCTGCACAGTCAGGCACTGGCTGGCACAAAGCTGGTCTCCTCAACAGAAAGGCTGAGGGGATTTTTAAGCGATGCACCAGAGGGGTCCAATGCAGTTTCTCTTTTCAATAGGGAGGAAAATCATTCATGAAGTTCTAAGCAGACACTCACTATGTGATGTCTCATGGTCTCATTGTCCACAGCTGGGTGTCATGCTCCCCCATAAATGCATAGAAGGTTATGATGTATGCATTTGTAGCCTCTAGAAGAAAAGGTTGGCTTTGCCAGCAAAACACAAGAGGGTGGGATATGTATTTCTTGATTAGTGTAATGTATTCTCATGAATACATTAAAATTCTATGCTCAAGGAAAATAGAAAAGAGGAACACATTAGGGAAAAAAAGGAAAGAGAGAAAGCCGTCGAGATGATATACCAGAGACCACTGGTTGTGCCCCTGGCATCCCTTTTCCTTAGTAACAGAATATGTGGAATAGGACACATATACCAAAAACAAAGCCTGCAATTCCCAGTTCCCTTAACATCCAGGATGGTGATGTGACTCAGACTTGGACAACAAAATATAACAGATGTAATGTGTGTAACTTCAGGGTGAGTCAAGAGGGTTTTTTGGAGCCATGGAGAGGAAAAGAAATAATGGAGAAATAACACTTTGTTCTGGTCCTATTTTGTTCCAAGCTGGGTCTGTTGCTTAGATGGTATTTTATTTTTAATCCTCAAGTCAACCAGTGGAGAAGGCATTAGTATCTCTTGTATAGTTTAGGAAGAAGAAGCTTAGTACATTCAAAATTTACTGACATAGAATGAATCATATAAAAGCAGCAAAGTTACTTCCCCCAGTGACTGTCCCCATGTTTTAGTAGATTTCCCGCTCCCTTCTTCTCTCAAAGGAGCCCCGAGGGGCTTTTCCCTCTCCCAGCCACTGCCATAGTGTGAGAGTCACCCACTTGAAGACCAGCTACGAAGACAAAATGCCTCCTAACAAAAGATAGAGGATAGGGTGCTTATTTGCTAGAGGAGGTTTTTCTACAACCAGACACAAAGTCAGACACAGTGGGAGGAAGGGGAGTGGAAGCAAGAGTGGGACAACTGAGAAACGTGGACAGGAAANCTCCTAACAAAAGATAGAGGATAGGGTGCTTATTTGCTAGAGGAGGTTTTTCTACAACCAGACACAAAGTCAGACCCAGTGGGAGGAAGGGGAGTGGAAGCAAGAGTGGGACAACTGAGAAACGTGGACAGGAAAGGGAAATTCACTCTGTCTGAGCAGAGATTGGTGGGTCTGCATCTCAAGAACCAGGGAATGGGGAACAAGCTGAATCTTGCTCAGTGTCACCTACCTGAGTACACTGCCAGGTCCTCCATGACTCATCTGATCTACTGTCTACATAAAACCCACCATGCACTAGTTCCAACACCTGGGGGTGGCAGATGGCCGGGAGGAGAAAGGCTCTCCCCTAACCAAAGGGGATTGGGAAAAACCAACTGGTATTTCCCTATGAGCCAGGAGAGCAGTGGACACCTCACCTGTGTTAAGAAAGGTATCTAGCACCCTGGCGTGACATGTGGAGCATTAAGTTTGGTTTTAAAATAGAAATCTGGTAATTGTGCAGATGAGATAAGTAAAGAAAAGTTCCCATCAGTTCAGGACCTTCTAGAACTAATGTCAAAAGAAAAAAAGTCCCCTATTCATCATATCATAGGGGACTGGAATGCAAAAGTAGAAAGTCAAGAAATACCTGGAGTAACAGGCAAGTTTGGCCTTGGAGTATAAAATGAAGCAGGGCGAAAGCTAACAAGTTTTGCCAAGAGAACCCACTGGTCATAGTAAACACCCTCTTTCAAAAAACACAAGAGACAATTCTACACTTGGATATCACCAGATGGTCAATACCAAAATCAGATTGATTATATTCTTTGAAGCCCGAGAGGGAGAAGCTCTATACCATCAACAAAAACAAGACCAGCAGCTGACTGTGGCTGATGAACTCCTTATTACAAAATTCAGACTTAAATTAAAGAAAATAGGGAAAACACTAGGCCATTCAGGTATGACCTAAATCAAATCCCTTGCGATACACAGTGGAAGTGACAAATAGATCCAAGGGATTAGATCTGGTAGACAGAGTGCCTGAAGAATTATGGATGGAAGTTTGTAACACTGTACAGGAGGTGGTGATCAAAACCATACACAAGAAAAAGAAATGCAAATGGCAAAATGGTTATCTGAGGAGGCCTTACAGACAGCTGAGAAAATAAGAGAAGTGAAAAGTAAAGGGGAAATGGAAAGACACCCTTATCTGAATGAAGAGTTCCAAAGACTAGCAAGAAGAGATAAGAAAGCCTTCCTCAGTGATCAATGCAAAGAAACAGAGGAAAACAATAGAATGGGAAAGACTAGACATCTCTTCAAGAAAATTAGAGATACCAAGGGAACATTTCATGCAAAAATGGGCACAATAAAGGACAGAAACAGTATGGACCTAACAGAAGCAGAAGATATTAAGAAGAGGTGGCAAGAATACACAGAAGAACTATACAAAAAAAGATCTTCATGACTCAGATAACCATGATGATGTGATCACTCACCTAGAGCCAGATATCCTGGAATGTGAAGTCAAGTAGGCCTTAGGAAGCATCACTATGAACAAAGCTAGTGGAGGTGATGGAATTCCAGTGGAGCTGTTTCAAATCCTGAAAGATGTTGCTGTGAAAGTGCTGCACTCAATATGCCAGGGAATTTGGAAAACTCAGCAGTGGCCACAGGACTGGAAAAGGTCAGTTTTCATTCTAATCCCAAAGAAAGGCAAAACCAAAGAATGTTCAAACTACCAAACAATTGCACTCTTCTCACATGCTAGCAAAGTAATGCTCAAAATTCTCCAAGCTAGGCTTCAATAGTACATGAACTGAGAATTTCCAGATGTTCAAGCTGTATTTAGAAAAGGAAGAGGAACTAGAGATCAAATTGCCAACATCCACTGTATCATAGAAAAAGCAAGAGAATTCTACAAAAACATCTACTTCTGCTTCATCTACTATACTAAAGCCTTGACTGTGTGGATCACAACAAACTCTGGAAAATTCTTAAAGAGATAGGAATACCAGACCACGTTACCTGTCACTTCAGGCACAGAGTAACAAAAGCTAAAGATAGGAAAGGGAAAGGATGCAGTAAGATCCCCTGGAGGGGGAAATGGCCACTAAGAAGAAAGACTAAAATGGCCAGTAAGAAGAAAGACTGGGGAGTTCCTTGGTGGTTCAGTGGTTAAGAATCCATCTTTCAATGCAGGGGATATGGGTTCAATCCGTGGTCAGGGAACTAAGATCCTACATAGAAAGTGAAAGAAAAGAAAGTGAAGTCTCTCAGTCATATCCAACTCTGCAACCCCATGAACTGTACCCTACCAGGCTCCTCGGTCCATGGAATTTTCCAGGCAAGAGTACTGAACTGGGTTGCCATTTCCTTCACCAGGGGATCTTTCCGACCCAGGGATTGAAACCAGGTCTCCCACATTGCAGGTAGACACTTTTTGAGCCACCAGGGAAGCCCAAGACCCTACATACCATGGAGCAACTAAGTCCAGAAGCTGCAACTACTGAACCTGCTCACCACAATAAAAGATCCTGCATGACTCAATGAAGACCATATGTGCCGCAACTAAAACCTGATGCAGTCAAATAAATAAAGGAATATTTTAATAAAAATAAAGACTAGACAAGAGTTGGTGGGTGGCAGCATATGAAAGAAAACAGACAAGAAAGAGTTGGTAAGATTCCCAATATTCCCACTCCTGGTGAATCATGCTACCACAGCCTGAAAGGACGAAGGAAGAAGCTGAACAGTCAGCATGGGAGGAAAGATAATTTCTGTTTTGGACAGAAGGTAAAAGAAGCAATGTCCAGACACGCTCATGGAAGTGCCCACTAAGCATAGAGACAGGGTTAGAAGTTGAGGAAAAGGTCAGAGGAGAAGACAAATCTGAGTCCATTCCACAGACATCTGTTGCACTATGAGGTGTGTGTGTGTGCTCAGTAGCTAAGTTGTGTCTGATTTACAACCCTATGGACTGCAGACAACCAGGCTCCTCTGTGCATGGGATTTTCCAGGCAAGAATACTGAAGTGAGTGGCCATTTTCCCCTCCAGGGGATCTTTCCAAACCAGAGATCGAACCCATTTCCTACGTCTCTTGCATTAACAGATGGATTCTTTACCACTGATCCACCTGGCAAGCCCCTGAATAAGGATCTTAGGTATAAGATCCTGAATCGTCCTTGGTACTAGGTTAACCAGACTCTTCTTGGCTGGAAGCTCATCTGAATTCAGGTAACAGGTTTTCAATATATAGCTGGCTTGTCCCAGAGAGACAGTGAAAAGGGAGGAATCAAAAGGCTGAAGTCAGACAGAGCTTTTGGGGCAGGTAAGTTTAGAGGATGGAAAGCAGCACCAACTGCTGCAAATGACCAAGGGAAAACAGAGTTGAGTGAAGGTCATGCCTTTGCCAGGATGAGGCTCTAGCTATTTTGCTAGTTCCTTTTTGGTAATTTGCAGAAGCAGAAAACAGAATGCAGAGTGTTAAGAAGGAAAGGTGCAGTGAAGACACAGAGTCAAAGGCGTAGGTTTTCCACTCTAGTTATCTAAAGCAGCACCTACTGTTCCAAGATCATTATAGGAAGAAATTCCACATGGTTCACTTCAATTCCCCCTGGAGTTCCAAACCAAGGAAGATTTTGAAAAGGGAAACAGGGACTCTAGGATGGCGCATTGAAAGAGCAGTAGAGTTGGCTTGTCTTTTGCCCAAGAACAAGGGAGCCAATCTCTAGGCAGAAAGAATGACATCTTTGAAGAAGACATGTTAATATAAGGGGTCCAGACTTTATGGCAGGAGGAAGACAGAGGAATGATGCATTGGTGGAAGGAACTTTGAAGAAAAGGGAGGCATCTCTCCCTCTGAGACTTGAAGGAAAGGAAAAGATGAGAAAGAAACAGCCTAGTTTGGACATGGAGAGATGCTGAGAGACCTCACAAGTGAAATGGCTAGAGTCTGATGGACTTTAGTGCAGCCTCATTGAAGGGAGTGTAATCAGAATGACAGATGAACAGAGGGACTGCGGGGCAGCCACAGGCACCTGTACTAGGACTGGCAAATCAGCACAATTATAGGACTCAGGATAGGAGCTGAGGGGTTACAATGTGTGCATGTTGGGGAGGAGATCCAGACCCCCAGTCATGTTAGAGCTAACACATTTCCCAGCAGCCATAAAGGAGAGCAGTATCTACTGTTCCAAGATCATTACAGGGAAAAACTCAGTCCACCTCATTCCTATTCCTTCCCAATTGCAAAACTGAGGGGTTTTTTATATATCAAGCAGATGCCAACTTATATAAACTGGTCAGTAAAAATAATCACAATTTTACTACATTAAAGTATGTGAAAATAGAGTGTGTAGCTGAACAGAAAATCCATAAAAAGAAGACTCAGATGTGCATACCAAAAGAGCTTCAGTTCCCACACATAAAAGCTTAGCAGTTGTGAAAATTCAGCTAAGTCCAATTTTAAACAAAACCTGAGATGGCAAAGATGAGGGGCTTTGCTCTCACATAGGCAGCTTTTGACTGCACCAACAGAAAACCTAACCAGAAATGACTTCAACGATAAAGGAAATGAATTCTCTTACACAACAAAAAGTTTCAAAATTGTTTCAGTTAATTCAGTAGCTCTATGAAGTCATCAAGGAACTGAATTCTCCCCCTTTCATCACTTCTCATCTTCATCTCATTGATGCATTCTCTTCATTTCATTCTCCCTCATGATCTCAGTAAAATAATGACATGAAGACAATGAGATCTCAAAACAGGAAAACTGGGATCACTTTCTCCTGGGCAACTCTTGTGATGAGCAAAGAAAACTTTCCCCAGAATCCTACATCACAGCAACTCCTGCTGATTGGCCAGACTGTGTCACATGACCACTCTTCAACCAATCACTGACGAGCAGGTGGTGAGTCTATTAGTTTAATCAAGCAACCCCTGGGCACTGGATATTGAAAAAAATCAAGGTTAGATCAACAAGAAAGAACAGGGGAAATCACTCTTGACTGGGCAATCAGCATAATCTGTCCTAGATGTTCTGTTTGCAAGTCAGGAAATCACAATATGACATTCACACATGAGGAGGAAGTTCTGTGCCAGTCAATGGGACTACAAAAGAACTTCAAGGTATCTGACCTACTTACTCAGCTCAAGACTGGCTTTACATATTTAATAAATATTTCTTATGTTTAGATATCTTTAAGCAAGTATTTTAGCAAGGCAGTCTGGTACAGTAGGATTAGACAGACCTATGTACCAGTCCTGGCCCCATGACTTGAATGTACATAAGGGACCTTGTCACACTATTCCAAGGTGGGTTTTCTTTTAATCTTGTATCCATTGTGGAGATTAATAAACAGAGAATCTCGGTGTGTAGTAAGTATGAAATACAAGGATTGAGATTGTCTTCTAAATTATAATGCAAGGATTATAAATGGACTGCCCTGATTTATAGTAAAGACTAATCATTGCTAAAATTATCCTATGGAATTTAACTTGTGAACATAGGTTGATAAGGGAATCAATCCACACTAGCATTGTAAGTACTAACCTAAAATATTTTTAGCAAAGGACTGCTGTAAGATATATTTGGCTAAAACTGTAATAACAGAGGAAAATAAGTCCTCATCAACAGGCTAGACATTCTGCTTTCAGATAAAAGTAAGAATTTATTGAAATAAATGGTGTATTAGCAGAGACATTGCAAATGCTTATTCAGTTAAACAAGGACAGTATATAAGCACAGTATAACTTCCAATTTCTTCCCATTTCCAACATTTCTACAACACCCTCATACTGAACTTCACAAAGTCTCACTTTAAAAAAAATGTATTTTATTGAAGTATAGTTTATTTACAATGTTGTGTTAATTCCTTCTGTACAGCAAAGTGTTTCAGTTATACATATTATATACATTGTTTTTCATATTATTTTCCTTTGTGGCTTATCACAGGATATTGAATATAGTTCCCTGTTCTATACAGTAGGACTTTGTTGTTTATCCATTCTATATATAATAGGTTGCATCTGCTAATCCCAAGCTCCCAGTCCATCCCTACATCACCCCCTTCTTCCCCTTGGTAACCACAAGTCTGTTCTCTGTGTCTGTGAGTCTGTTTCATAGATATGTTCATTTGTGTCATATTTTAGATTCCACATAAAAGTGACATCATATGGTATTTGTGGTTCTATAAAGTCTCACTTTTAAGCCCGTACTACTCATCTCCAACATGTACTGTTTTGCTTGCTCATCTGATAGCTTGCCAGCCCTCATTCTGGTATCTGAAGATGTCAAAATCTGATCCATTTTACCTCTTCCCAGTTTGTACTGAGAACTTTACTTAATTTCATCTTTATACTGGTTGCAATGCACACATCTTTCCACCTGACTGCTGCCTTCTTCCCCTCAGCACATATGCTCTTCCTACCCTTTCATGAGAGTTGGACCATAAAGAAGGCTGAGCACCAAAGAGTTGATGCTTTCAAACTGTGGTGCTGGAAAAGACTCTTGGGAGTCCCTTGGACAGCAGGGACATCAAACCAGTCAATCCCAAAGGAAATCAACCTTGAATATTCATTGGAAGGACTGATACTCAAGCTGATGCTCCAATACTTTGGCCCCCTGATTGGAAGAACTGACTCACTGGAAAAGACCCTGAAGCTGGAGAAGACTGAGGGCAGGAGGAGAAGGGGGTGACTGAGGATGAGACGGTTGGATGGCATCAACAACTCAATGAATATAAGTTTGAGCAAGCCCTGAGAGATGGTGAAGGACAGGGAAGCCTAGTGCACTGCAGTCCATGACCCCATGGTGGGACATGACTTAGCAACTGAACAACAACTTTAGTGAAGGAAGAGGTCAGGGTTTCTGCTCAGGGAGCCTTCTGTGGAGATTTAGCCCTCAAGGATCCACACAGTCGTCCTCTGCCTTGTACCATGCTAAGGCTCAACTCACGTTCATAGGGGGTCATCCCGCGGGAAACTGGGACAGCAAGATGAGAGCTCTTGAATCAGACAACATTTGAGTTCAAATCTTGGATTTGCTCTTTACCAGCTCTGTGACTTTGGGCAAGTTCTGTCTAACTTTTTAAAGGACTTCAGTTTCCTCTTCTTTAAAATAGGGATAATGTCAGATTTCTCTGCCTGGTTTTATTGACTATTGAATAAACTAATGTATGTTTTTGCATAGTACCTGGAACATGATATGAGTAAAGAAGAATATAATAATTATTGGTTGCTCACAAAACGCTTTCTGAGTCTATGTCTTGCCTCACAGATTTGACTGAAATCCCTATAGATAATGACCACCAGGAAAAACAGATCTCCTCCTCTGCCCAACTCTTCCATCAGGTCTTGTTGGTCCTTCACCACATGGGAGGAGGTTTTGTGTCAACTGAACTTTCCCTTCTGCTACTAAACCACACTAGAATCCAAGATGCCAATTCTGGGACTTCTCTGGTAGTACAATAGATAGGAGTCCATCTGCCAATGCAAGAGACTCATGTTCGATCCCAGAGCCTACCTGCCACAATCACTGAGCCCGTGTGCCTAGTGCCTGTGCTCCACAACAAGAGAAGCCACCACGAGAAGCCTGAGCACTGAACCTAGAAAGTAGCCTTTGCTCAGTGTAACTAGAGAAAGCCTGTGTGCAGCAATGAAGATCCAGTGCAGACAAATAAATAAATTAAAACTAAGCCAGCCCTGTCCTGGAGAGAGGTGTTGCCTTATAGGTTTTGAGGGAGAGTTATAAGAGTAGAGCAACATGCTTGCAGAGGGCAGTATTGCCACAGGGGTGCATAAGGGCACCCGCCTCTGGAAGGCAGTGGAGAAAGAATGCCAAGAGGTAAGACAGGGGTGAGGTGCCCGGTGGGGGTGGGGAGGAAGAGGAACTATTCCAGCCTGGAGCCATGGGACCTAAAGAGACCCATGCTGAAGACCGCCATTGTCCTGCCATGTCTTCAATCTGATGAAAACATAAATATATTAGGAGAGTGAAGTAGAGTAATTTACCTATCAAGGAATCGCTTAACAGTTTGCACATTTTGTTTAGAAATATGGAGATGCAAAGTGATTCTGGAAGAATGGAGAAAGATTATCTCTGGAGAGAGGCTCTCTAGGGAACTTTGGGAAGAGTTTCATGGGGCAGGAGACTTACCAGGCTTTTGTACTTCCTAACTTTTGAAACCACATGAATATACTATTTTGGTAAAGTAAAATTTAAATAATAAAAAAAAGGAAAAGATCAAATTGATCAGCATATTCTAAGTCAATGCTCCTCATGAACTGGTTTTTCACTCAGAGATATTTTCACACTTTATTTAAATATGGACATCAGGATCACGACTAGTTAAAGAACAGACAGAGTGAAGTGGTATCGTTTCAGAGGTGCTGCAAACAGCTCCATCAGCATCAACACTCCCTCCAGATTCCCCATCACAGTCACACTGACCTGGATCCCCAGCAGTCCTCTTCTAAAATCCTGCTCCAGAAAAGCCAGTGGTGTTCATGGCCACCACTCAGTGTTTGTAGCTTCAGAGACAAAAACTAGTTCTGGAAGGTCCCAGAACTCCTCTTACTGCTCCCTACTAAGTCAATCCTTCCTTCAAATCCTGAGCACACATTTGTATGATAAATTTCCACTGGGGCTTAAATATAATCTAGTTCCTCAAGTCATTTATTGGCACCTTGATAATTAATGAGTGTTTCAGTTCACAGAAGCTGTTAGAAGTTAATAAGACACGGTGTGGGAAGGAGAATGATGGGGGTCAGGACAATGTTAACAAAACTGGAAGAAGGGAGAACTTCCCTGCTGGTTCACTGGTTAAGAATTTGCCTTGCAATGCAATGCAAGGGTTCAATCCCTGGTTGAGGAACTAAGATCCCGCATGCCATTGAGCAGCCAAGCCCATACAACTACTGAAGCCCATGAGCCACAACTAAGACCTAACACAGCCAAATAAATATTTAAAAAAAAAAAAAAAAAACCTGTTAAAAGTGCAGAGAAGGCAATGGCACCCTACTCCAGTACTCTTGCCTGGAAAATCCCGTGGGCAGCAGAGCCTGGTAGGCTGCAGTCCATGGGGTCGCTAAGAGTCAGACACAGCTGAGTGACTTCACTTTCACTTTTCACTTTCATGCATTGGAGAAAGAAATGGCAACCCACTCAAGTACTCTTGCCTGGAGAATCCCAGGGGTAGGAGAGCCTGGTTGGCTTTCATCTATGGGATCACAGAGTTGGACATGACTGAAGTGACTTAACAGCAGCAGCAGCAAAAGTGCAAGAGCCAGCTTCAGCAGGCCAGCTATACATTGACAGAATGAAGTGGTAGAATTTAAAACAAAATGAGGTTCTCGGCACAGTTAACACCAGAGCTAGCTGTGATTCTGTCCAGGAGAAACAAAATCAGTGAACGTAACTTAGAGGTATGGTATGTTACTGCCTACAAAACTCTTCCCACTCTGTTGTCCAGTTAGAGTACATGACAGTGTTGGGGGAGTGTGTAATTTCCTTGGTCCTATCTTGCCGCAGCAAAGATTTGAAATGGAAAACCGGTGTTACAGCTCTGTTATAGCTCAGTTTTATTCAGCAAGCAAAGTACATCCTCGAGGCGTAAGGGCGGGCTGATCCCAAAGGAGAAGCCTCAATCAGCCTTGGCTTCCTCCTTTTATTTGTCTCCTCCCCTGCTGAGCCTGCCCCATGCAAATTGGGCTAGCCAAGAAGTAGGTGTGCTTGTTTCACCTGAAGTTTTCACTCTGGTCCATGGGTTTTCTTTTTTTATGTTTTTGCAGGCTTCCCCTTCTTCGTCTTTAAGCCACGGCCCTTTTGGACTCCTTTTTCCTACTCTTAACTACCTAACAAGAGGAAGCCTCTGGGACAGTCCCCTGTGATTGCTTTTGATATTCACACATGGTAGAGTTGTCTCCCACAGTAGTAGACCAAGCCTCTGCCTCGGTCCTTCTCAGATCATTTACACAAAGGAATCAAGCTACCATCCATGCTGTGAGCTGTCTTTAGGGAGAGGCTCATGTGATGAGAAACTGAGGCCTGCCAACAGCCATACAAATGAGCCTGGAAGCAGATCCAACTCAGTTGAGCGTTCAGATGATTGCAGCCCTCACAATATCTTGATCACACTCTCATATGAGACTTTGGGTCAGAGCCACCCAACCAAGCTGCTCCTGAATTCTCTACCCTCAGAAAAGCGATGAGATAATAAAAGTTTGCTGTTTTAAGCCACTGACTTTTGGAGTAATTTGTTACACTGAAGCCAAAAGAAGTCATAGCAATTAGAAGCGCTAGGTCTTAAATTCCATTTTTAGAGCTCTTTCTATACAACCATCAACTTGCTCCACATGTATTTCAATGACTTTATTATTAAATAAAATATTAAGTGTTGCTGGTCTTCAGAACATGTAAAAATGATGCTTTAAAGAAACAAAAGGTACATGAAAATAAATGTGCTTAATGTAGTCCCTTCTGCAACTGCTGAGTGCCCTAATATTCCCTGCTATTTACGTTGGGAACAGAGGCAGGTACCATAAAAAGAGGAAGTGTTATTCTGATCCCCAATTGGGGCTTGTTGCCAGAGTTTGGTCTTATCCTCTGCAGTGTATAATTTGTGATAAAATTGGCAAGAGAATGTATGCCTCAATAACTTGGCCGATTGCATTAGGCAAATACAGAGCCTTAAAGAGTATTATTTATGATAAGAGCTGACCAAGGATTTTTACATTAAAAGAATGGAATTCAGGGAGCCCTAATGCATGTGAAACACCTGAACACAATAAAACCCAAAGGAGAAGCAAACAATGTTGGCATTCTTTTGGCTTTTATTCTTAGAAATAAAATGTGTCTTTCCTGTTCTTTATAGTCAGAGGGATTTTTTTTTTAATCCTAAGAAACCTCACTTGTTCATATACTCCTATATTTCTCAGGCTCGGAGATTCAAGATACCTATATGTGGACTCAGTGTCTCCAGAAAGGGTCAGCTCAGAGTACTAAGGCTCTCCACAGGAAAAGAGAAGAACTTTACTTGGTGGGAAGTGGAAGAGTAAGTCAGGGAATCCATCAGGCCAATAAGATTTACAGACTGTCAGTGGACATGTTTTCTGAATCATGAATGACTATGACCATCCCTTGGTTTATTCTTTGGCTTCCAGTAGGGAAAGGAGAGAGAAAAGGAGTCCAGAGTAATCAGCAAGGTGGCATTATTCTTTAAGAGCTGGTCAAGCAGCTGACTCCAGGGCCAAGAAAGTTCTGTCCATTTATGAAATTTCAGGCCTATAATTGGAGGTGTAACTCCTCCATAAGCAGAGTGTCAGATAAAGAATAATTTGTGTGTGTGGTTGCTGGAATTGTTTTAAATCATTCTTATGGCTCTCATTCCAGTGATTTCCCAGTACACTTAAAATAAAACCCAAACTCGTTGTGGAATCTACAAAGGCCTGGGTGGTCTGGATTCTGCCAACCTCGTACAGCCTTTTCCCTATACTCTTCCCAGAATCATGGCCAGGATTCAGCCATACTGGCTCCTTAAATCCTTTTGGTAACCTCAGTTAAGTCTCTCTCCCAGGCAGTGGTATTTCCTGCTTCTCCTATTTTACTTACCCCTTTCCCTCATAAGTCTGCTTCCTTCCTTCAGGTCTCTGGGCACCCAGTGTGAAGGAGACCACCCTTCTTCCCGTGGCCCCTGTCTCATCACCCTGATTCACTATTGGCCACTTAGCACTATCAGAAATCAACTTCGTATTTATTTAATGATAAAATAATATAATCTGACGATTTATTGGGCATATTCACATGCCAAGCACTGTTCTAAGGATTTTCCTCATAGTAACTCAATTAATCCTGATAACAATGGCAACCCACTCCAGTACTCTTGCCTGGAAAATCCCATGGAAAGAGGAGCCTGGTAGGCTGCAGTCCATGGGGTCGCAAAGAGTCGGACACGACTGAGCGACTTCCCTTTCACTTTTCACTTTCATGCATTGAAGGAAATGGCAAGCCACTCCAGTGTTCTTGCCTGGAGAATCCCAGGGACGGGGGAGCCTGGTGGGCTGCCATCTATGGAGTCACACAGAGTTGGACACGACTGAAGTGACTTAGCAGCATACCCATTACAGTGAGGAAACCAGGACAACAGACAGGTTAAGTATTTTGCCTGAAGTGATACAACTAGTTGGTGATGGAGAGAATCACTCCGGAATTTGTTTCTTGGTTTATGTCTATTCTCCCATTGGGCCGTAAGCACCAGGGGAGAAGGGCATTTGCAGGTTTTGCTCACCGCAGTATCCCAGAACGCAGCGTAGTGCCTAACACATAGTACGTCATTCCTTAATAAATGAATAAGATGTCACAGACCTACCCCTATCCCAACCCTTGCTCTTACTGGGAGGTGTGTGCAGATGGTATACAATCCTCTATTAACTTTCATCAAGTCGGTGAGTCAAGTGATTTCTACTTCCAACAGACTCCAGGTACTCAAATTAAGGCAGGTCGAAGTATCAAAAAATCTCCCTGCCTGGGAACACTCGGGTTTTGAGATAGACGTGTCCTCCGCGTAACCACGCATTCTCTGCTCGCTCGGGGTCAAACCGGCTGTTGCGGGCTCTGCAAGCTTCAGTCCTGAGACTCGGTTTTGTTTGGTTTCAAAACGATTCTTGGTGGAAGCCACGCCCTTCTTGCCATCTTGGCTTGAGGGACGCTTAGAGTTTTACAAAATTTCAAGACCCATGGGGGCTGGGCTGGGTTCTGGAGAGAAGACTCTAGAGCAGTAACCAAGAAATGTTTTAATAAGGTCCTTTCGGAAGTTTTATGTCTCTGAATTTGAAAATACACAAAAAAGGGGGAGGGGGTAAGTA
>SJYW01040403.1:233745-243779 GCA_006410735.1 Raphicerus campestris | reverse complement strand
AGTAAAAGCGGGGGGGGGGGGGCAAATATTTTGTCAAATTTGTAATAAGAAAAAGTAAAAGTTTATGATTTAAACAAAAAGTGCATTATTTCCCAAGACTGATTTTTTCATCTGCAGTTACCTCTGCGGAGTGGGGCAGATTAGCTTTCAGGTAGCTGAACACCTCGAGCATGCCTTGCGCTCACACTCCCTGCAACAAGCTGGAGCCGGGACTACGCAAAGGCTCCCCGAAACCGGCACCTGGAGCTTCCCTCAATCCCTTCTGGGAAACCCAGAGGGGCCGCAGTGAGCCAGCAGGGCCGGGGGTCCCCCAACACCTCGGCGGTCCAGACGGGGGGACTCTGCTGGCCTCTTTGAAAACCTGCTGGGCGCGAGCCCTGTGACATGTTCTCCTCTTCTCTTTCACTCCCCGAACCATCTTCTCCAAGCCAGAGTCTGCACATCTTCCTCTCCCCGTTGGGCTGTCGCTCAGTCCAGGAGGCCTAGGAGAGGAAAACTTCTGTCTACTGGAGAGGAGGTGTTGGGGGCTAGCATGCGGGCAGAACACTGAGGCCAAGCAGTTGGGTCTAGGCTTGGGGGTCGTGACTTTCGTTCTAGCTCTACTAGGCTGCATCTGGAGTCCTGTCCCCTCAGCTCCAAGGCACAGAGATGCCTGTTAGAAAAGTTCAAGGCTGAACAGAAAGAAATTCTCCAGTGACTTCTTTGCGTTGGGCTGTGTGTGCACCCTGGACACTCAAAGATGAGTAAAACGAAGCCACCACCTTCGAGAAACTCGAAGTCTGATGGACTGCACGGGCTCTGACAAGGCTCCATATGAGGCTGAGAAAGAGGGCGTGAGGTGGAAAGGGTGTAAGAGGGAGAACATAGAAAGGGGTTTTAGCCCAGGTCGGGAATCAAAGAAGGCTCCCTGGGGGAGGTGAAACCTTGTAAGAGACCCGAGATATGCAAAAGAGGCAAAAAAAAAAAAAAAAACCAGGTGGAACGCTCCCTAGAAAGGCACAGAGCCAAAGATAGGAAGGTTCTTTTTGAACCTTGCTGGGGAGCTAGGGGAAAGGGCACAGGGCAAGAAGTGGACTGGGTTTTGACTTCTGAGGGCTCTCCTTCCTTTCACGTGATTGACAAAGGTTCTCAGGGCGAATCCATGTTGCTCTGTGATCCAGACAACAGGCTTAGGCTGGCACGCGGCATGCTTTGAGTAACTGCGCTGCGCAAAGACGCGCGTACTGAGGACGTGCCCACGGAGGACGTGCGCGTGGATTCTCTAGGCAAAGGAGCAAGCACAAAAGGTACCTCCCGGGGAAGTCTTCAACCTTGGAGTGGGGTTCGACCTTCTGCACGAACTCCAGACCGCGGATTAAGCAGGAGGCGCGTTTAGGTGACCTCTGTCCCAAGACCTGTTCTGGTGGTGACCAAAATTGCTTGTTCTCCCAGGGCCACTTCTCCAGGACGTCTAACCAGGGATCTAAGCCTAGCAGGGAGGCAGAGATCAGAGGGACAAAGCAGCCAAGAAGGTAAAAGCATAGGCTGAAACAGCATCTGGCCAGGCAGGGGGATCTGGGGAACTCTTGCTCCAGGCCCAACACTAAGAACTCTTGAATAAACCGGCGGCCAGCCAGCACTGTGCAAGGAGTGTACAAGGCAGCGTTGTCCGCCTAGGAGAAGCTGCGATGCCGAGTGGGGATCGTGCGCTCCTCTATCCCGAGTTTCCTAGCAGCGCGAAGTTCAAGTCTCAAGGCCAAGATAAGCTGCAGGATGCTCTTTCTTGCCAGTCAGTGCAGCGTGACCCAGACAGCCTGGGGCTTCGAATTCTGGGTGGTCAGTGGCGCCCTGCCCACAATTGCCAGCCTGCCAGTGCACGCCGTTTGTAATAATCCGCTGCAGACTCTTGGATTTCGAGCTGAGCTCTGAGCGCAAGATGTTTAAAGAGCAACGCTGACGAGAGGAGGAGGTGGAGATATGGGGACTCAAGGAGAGCGTGCACCTGCCCCGAGATGCCTCGGCGCAAAAAGACTGAGTTGGACTGGAGGCTGGAAAGAGAGAAAAGGTCTACGACCAGGTGCCAGATCCCCTCCTTAAGCAGTTTTCAAGGTGTTGGTTTGCATTAACAGAAACTTCTAGGGGTGGTTTTGGTGTCCCCTGAGGGTTCTGGAGTGAGATTTGGCGGGAATCGCTGGACTCTGTACCTCTCTGCAGATGTGCCGTTATTCCTTTGCCAAACGGTCGTGATCGTCCAGTGGAACTCAAGTGGCCTGGGCCCTGGACCTCGGATCCCTGGCGGACTCAGCACAGCGGTCAGTCCGCAGGCTGGTCTAATCTGAGCTGAGGTTGTCTGTCCCTCTTGGAAGCCCTCCGGAACTGGGCTGGAAAGGGCTTCTGCTTGCTGGTACCTCAAGCTAAATGAAACCTCTTGAAGAGAAAACAGGGGTAGAGAGCAGGGTGAACGCCAGGGCTGGGGCTGAGAGAAGTGTGAAGAATGTGCACCTGCTCGCGAGCCCACGCGCAGGTGGCACTCCGGGCGCGAGGGATACACTCAGAGAAGCCAGGTCGCAAGCCAGAACCTAAGTGAATCAAGAGCAGGCTTGAGAATCAGTCCTCCAGTGCAGTTTATTCGTATGGCAGGTTTCGATGGCTACGGTAGTCTAGTCGACGGTCCCGCGTTTCGCTTAAGCATTATCTAATCCTCAGACGTGGGGTGGAAAAGAAAAAAAAAGCAAGGTTTCAAATTCTGCACACTGGCCATCACCGCTTCCCACTAGACTCACTTTTGGCAAATCGCATAGCCTTCTCTAACTCAGTCTCCTAATCTGTAAAATGGGCATAGCGTCCATCTCTCCGAAGAGCGCGCCGAGGATGAAAAGCGCCCGCATCTTTCTAATCGTAGAAGAAAAGCCTTCGCCTCAAACTTGACAAACTACAATTCTAAAGAAAGAACCTCCCTCTCCCTGCCTCCTCGTTCTCTGCTTACCTCCCCCACCCCCAACCGGCCTAAGCCCGCGGAGCCACGCGCCTTTCTGGTCTGTCCTCCCGAGAGAGGCTGGTGCAAAAGCCAATAAGCCTGGAACACACGCAGGTCCTGCTGGGCCTGGGACAATGGTTTCCATTTAATAAATATTTCCCCCAAGGGCATTTCAAATCGGGCAGGCAATTATTCAAAGGAAACAGGCGCGCAGTTTAGCTCCGCGGGTTATTTCGTCCTCTTTACCCGAAGAATGCTCATCTGACGCAAGAAACGAGTCTCCCTTTTTTTCCCTGGATGCGAAGAGACGCCCCGGGACAAACCGACCCTGGGTGTGGATACAGCCTGAGACTCCGCTCTAGGGTCTCTGCTGAAACAGCAGAGGGGGAAATCACTCGCCCGCCGCGCCGGCCGACCTTCAGATTGCACTTCCCCCAGGTTTGAACAGATGTGGAGGGAAGGTTGGAGGTTTAAATACACTAAACAATAATAACATAAATAGGAATGGTGATGGAAATGCCATCCCTCTCCCCTTCCACGAAAGTGAAGAGCGGATCGCGGTGGTGCTCTTCGAGGCTTACCAGCCAAGGTTTGAAAACTGCGCCGCCGGAGGCAAGGCCTTAGGTCATCGGCTTGGAACACACGGCTGAGCTCGCCCGGGTGCAGAATCCCGGGGCAGGGTGGAGGCGGAGCCGCACCGGCGTCCAGTGAGAACGCCGCCAAAGGACCGCCCAGGGCACTGCGCGAAAAGTTTATTTCGCTTTTTAACCTGAGTCTTTTTCGCTTCCGAGGATCTTTGACGGGGCGGGGGCGGGGGAAGTGCCGTCCTTGCATTTCGTGGCAAGGCTGTCCTATTTATCAACACGCGCTCTCAGCTTGCTTCCTCTGCTGTCCCCTCCCCGGGTCTTTGTATTCGAAGCCCTATTTCTCCTTTGCACAACTGGGAAAGCAAATGGGCACGAAGAGTTTTATTTGTTGACACTGCCAGAAACAAAGTGGAATCCAAATCCGGCGTCCGGAGTCGGCCGCTGGCTTCTCTGGCTCTCCGGGTCTCTCGCTCACACCTCTCCCCGCCCCCAGCAGTCACGCTCCCTCTTTCCTAGGCGGGCGCGCTAGCAGGTGCGCCCCCTCGCCTTCTCTGCTGCTGATTGGCGCCCAGGTTGGGGAGTCGCCGCCCCGCGCTTATGTCAGAGTGCGTGCCGTCCTGGCCCACCTCGCCTTTGAACTTCGCCGCTTTTGGCTCGCGTTCACCAGCCTCCCCGCATTCTCAGCCAGGTGCTGCGCTAGGCGAGGCAGCTCCGGGAAAGCCACGGGCGGGGGGGAGGGAAGCCACGGCCGTAGACACAGGCGAGAAGAGGACCCGAGAAGGCGAAGGTGGAGAGGGAGAGAAGGAGGAGCTTCCTGCCCTCGCCAGCAAATTACCTGGCCACTTAATCCCAGAGACTCCCGTACTTGGGCCCCAGCCTCTGGCACCGACAGCCTCCCAGCCGGCCATCCTCTCCTCCCCCCGCCCTTCCTGACCCCGCTCGCCCCCCGGGGCCTGCCTGGGTGCCGAGACTGGCATGATCAGCTGAACTTTGCGGGGTTAGCGCTTCTCTCTGGCTTCCCCTCTGCGGTGAGGAGGCGAGGGGAGCGCAGAGCTCCGGCTCAGGACGGACAGACAGGCAGACCGACCACCGCGGGTCCAGGCTCGCCTGCCGAGCCGCTGCACTCCCCACCCCAACCCGCCTAGCCTCCGGGACCATGTCCAAACCTTCAGACCACATCAAGCGACCCATGAATGCCTTCATGGTATGGTCCCGAGGCCAGCGGCGCAAGATGGCCCAGGAAAACCCCAAGATGCACAACTCAGAGATCAGCAAACGCCTAGGTGCCGAGTGGAAGCTTCTGTCCGAGGCAGAGAAGCGGCCGTACATCGATGAGGCCAAGAGGCTACGCGCCCAGCACATGAAGGAGCACCCTGACTACAAGTACCGGCCGCGGCGCAAGCCCAAGAACCTGCTGAAGAAGGACAGGTATGTCTTCCCCCTGCCCTACCTGGGCGACACGGACCCGCTCAAGGCGGCCGGCCTGCCCGTGGGGGCCTCCGACGGCCTCCTGAGCGCGCCCGAGAAAGCCCGGGCCTTCTTGCCGCCCGCCTCAGCGCCCTACTCCCTGCTGGACCCCGCGCAGTTTAGCTCGAGCGCCATCCAGAAGATGGGTGAAGTGCCCCACACCTTGGCCACCGGCGCGCTGCCCTACGCGTCCACCCTGGGCTACCAGAACGGCGCTTTCGGCAGCCTCAGCTGCCCCAGCCAGCACACGCACACGCACCCGTCCCCCACCAACCCGGGCTACGTGGTGCCCTGTAACTGTACCGCCTGGTCTGCCTCCACCCTGCAGCCCCCCGTCGCCTACATCCTCTTCCCGGGCATGACCAAGACTGGCATAGACCCCTATTCGTCAGCCCACGCCACGGCCATGTAACAACCCTCATCCCGGCCTGCCAGACCTGGAGGGCGGCCTGGAAGCGGGGTCTGCACCCTGTTCTCTGCGCCTAGCCGGGGCCTGCAGATGCCCCCTACCCTACCCCAGACTCTGCCTCTCTCTCTTGCACGGGAATGGTAGGGGCGTCCCTCCGGACCCAAGGCGCAGACAGGTGCCAGAAACTTGTGAACAGTTATGACAGCTATACAGCTGCCCCTACCGCGACAGCCCCAAAACGAACCTCCAACTGTGCCCTCTTTGGACAAAAAAAGTAGGCAGTTTTGCTTTATTTATGTCCCCTTCTCTTTACTCTGATGGGCTTTGGACTCCAGAACTCCCAGATCCTGGTATTATATCTAGAATATGCATATTTTTTTTCTTTTGCACCCTGAAGAAATAGCTGTCTCTTGTGTTTTGCCATCAGACACAACTAGGTGCCATTTGCTCTTCATGTGTGGGGGGAAAGGCTTAAAAGTTTAAAAACCACAGAAAGGAAAACATTTCTATTTAAAATCATGCTATGATAGTGTTTGCTTCTTTAAAAGGTATAACAAAAGGACCACATGGTTATTTACTTTGTATAAAGCAGTGCTCCTAGAGACCTGTTTACTTTTAGACAGAATGTCAGGTTATAAAGTCAGGAAGTAGAAAGTGAACAAAAATTTTAAAATCAAAATAAAAACACCCTCAATGGTCATAAATGTTTTGACAATGTCTTGGAAATGTACCTAGAAGGATTTCACCTCCTTACTCTGTTCATTTGTTGAACAAAGATGTTTTGAATAAAGACAATCTGTCATTGCAAAAAGTAACCTTTGATGTGCATAAAATCTGAAGTGGAGAGGCAAGGTCTTTGGGGAGCTGGGTGGCTAGGAGGCGGAGTGTACACAGAGTGGCTCCAGCAGTGGCACTGGCAGCTGGCCTGCATGGGCTGAGCCTGGCGGCCCTTGGGGTCGGGTGCCTAGAGGCCCAGAGTCTATGGTTTGCCCCTATCGGTGCCCTCTGTATCCACTTTTTGCCTTTAGAGGTTGGACAAAGTTATCCGCTCCTGGGACTTCACTCCTTCCTTGCATTTTTCACAAAGTGGTCAGACCACTTGGAGGAGCAAATGAACTAAGACAAAGGCCGACCTAGACTTCTGAAATTTGAGTGCATTTTCTTCTTTTAAACTAACTCCAAAGGAATGGAGAGAAGCACCAAATCTATAGGGAACCAGTTGCCCACAGAGCACCATGACCTACTATAGGTGTTTAAGTTCAGTGCCAGGGAAAGAGAAGTGGAATGGGTTATTTTGTTTGTTTGTTTTAAATAAGTTGTCTGAAAATGCTGTTGCTAGATCTTCCGGGGGTTGGGGGCTCAATACTGGTTTCTATGTTAAAACATAAGTCTAAGAAACATTGAAAAACATGTGGTAGTTTCCCACTCTTGACTGTGGGAGACTTTTTGCTAAGACCCTGCAGATGTAAAGGGAAAAGGCAGGCGTAGTGACACAGCTCCCACAAGGAATTTTTTTAAACATCATAAAAATTAAATAACTCATAGCCCTTTGTGTTTATTAAGGAAGGTAAATGGCCTTTTTCTTCTCCCTGGTGGGTGAATGTTAGCTTGAAGATTACTCTGGTTTTCACAGGGAGAAAGGACCGTCTGATTCCTTCCAGAACTACTCTTTGGANATAGCCCTTTGTGTTTATTAAGGAAGGTAAATGGCCTTTTTCTTCTCCCTGGTGGGTGAATGTTAGCTTGAAGATTACTCTGGTTTTCACAGGGAGAAAGGACCGTCTGATTCCTTCCAGAACTACTCTTTGGAACTTGTTCTCAAAATCGAAGGGTGCCCCTCTAATCTTTGTCTCCCCCCAGTCTCATCCTGTCTCTTATACACNGGTTAAGATTTCAAATGTGAATCTGGAGGGAGCACATTCAGTCCATAACTATCTTCACACTTTTTATTTTATCATCACTAGGTTTTTACAAGGAGAGACAACAAAAATTAACATTTAGAACACTCATGTTGATTTCTCATTAGGCATGAGGATAGAACCCAGAGGCTTTTTCTTTTATTCCTAAAACCAACTTCAAGGATTCTTCCCTATTAAACTTTTCTAGTAGCATGTCTCATGCTTTAAAACCATTGGGTGTAAAATGACAAACAATGCAAAATTAGCCTCTGCCATCTTGTTTTACTTCTTTATTTTGATGTTCTTTATTTTCCTTGGCTGGATTTCCTCTTCAGCATGCAGAACTACCCACCTCTGCTCAACCCTCACTGTCCAATATCCACTATCCAACACAGGCTTGCTTCTGCCTCTGAGAAACTACATAAATGTATGCAATCCTGTCTTTGTCACAGCTTCCTTCTTAACAGGTGTCATCTGAAAAATGCCTTTCACCTGGGATTATTGTAAATGTTAAAATAGATGCTATATATGATATTTGTGGAATGTAAAGTAATATACAAATCTGATTTTTATTGTAATGTTCCCCACAGATTCAGGGTTCCAGACTCTAGTGTATTCCCATCAAAATCCCTTAAGGTGACAGGCAATAAAAAGAAGCCTTAATAGGTGAAAGTGAAAGTCACTCAGTCGTGTCTGACTCTTTGTGATCCCATGGACTATACAGTCCATGGAAATCTCCAGGCCAGAATTCTGGAGTGGATAGCCTTTCCCTTCCCCTGGGGATCTTCCCAACCCAGGGATCTAGCCCTGGTCTCCCGCATTGTAGGCAGATTCTTTACCAGCTGAGCCACAAGGGAAGCCCAAGAACACTGAAGTGAGTAGCCTATTGCTTCTTCAGTAGATATTCCTGACCCAGGAATTGAACCAGGAGCCCTGCATTGCAGACGGATTCTTTACCAACTGAGCTATCAGGGAAGCTCTAATAGGTAAAGAAAACTAAATCAAATGATACAGACGGGTCTATCTTGATGAAAAGTAATCACTAGATATAGCAAAGTAGAGCTTGTTAGTGAGCTTGAGAAAATATAGGGGGGCTAGAAACATATAAAGCCCGACTGGAGTCAGTTCAAAAAAACAAATGAATGTGTGGAAGAGGAATCAGATATATTAAGGATAGGAAACTCTTGAGAAATGTTGCTATAAAAAAGCAAATAGATGAATTGGTATCAGGAAAACATAGACTTCAGAACAGGCTTGTTTGTAAGGTAATGAGAAGGGTTCAGTAAAAAGGAAAAAACTGATGATGAAGGACAAGGTTGCTGGCGTGTCCTTGGGCAGACAAAGTAGGGTCTGATGGGGTGCCCCAAGGAGGTGGCCCTAGAAGCACAGACACTGTATCTATTGCAACAGGGCAGAAGGCAGCTCTGACGCTGGTAGCTGGGTGGGCGGGGTGTATGGTGGTGGAAACTTGTGAAAGCATTCTTCCATGGACTGTTTTTCTCTTCGTGGAATAGGAAGCAAGGTCATAGAGCTGAGAGTAAACTGGAGTTAAAATGACACAGGAAAGAGTGTAATATACATCTGGGATTGTAGATGAGCAAATGGACTAGAATTCTGTGGTATGATTTCTAGGCAGCACCTAGTTCAAATTTTTGCTGCTGTTGTTTAGTTGCTAAGTCATGGGGTCCGACTCTGTTGGACCCCATGTGGTCGTACAGAGTTGGACACGACTGAAGCGACTTAGCAGCAGCAGCAAGGACATGAGAAACCTATATGCAGGTCAGGAAGCAACAGTTAGAATTGGACACGGAACAACAGACTGGTTCCAAATAGGAAAAGGAGTACGTCAAGGCTGTTTATTGTCATCCTGCTTATTTAACTTCTGTGCAGAGTACATCATGAGAAATGCTGGGCTGGAAAAAGCACAAGCTGGAATCAAGGTTGCCGGAAGAAATATCAATAACCTCAGTTATGCAGATAACACCACTCTGATGGCAGAAAGTGAAGAGGAACTAAAAAGCCTCCTGATGAAAGTGAAAGTGGAGAGTGAAAAAGTTGGCTTAAAGCTCAACATTCAGAAAACGAAGATCATGGCATCTGGTCCCATCACTTCATGGTGAATAGATGGGGAAACAGTGTCAGACTTTATTTTGGGGGGCTCCAAAATCACTGCAGATGGTGACTGCAGCCATGAAATTAAAAGATGCTTACTCCTTGGAAGGAAAATTATGACCAACCTAGATAGCATATTCAAAAGCAGAGACATTACTTTGCCAACAAAGGTCTGTCTGGTCAAGGCTATGGTTTTTCCAGTGGTCATGTATGGATGTGAGAGTTAGACTGTGAAGAAGGCTGAGTGCCAAAGAATTGATGCTTTTGAACTATGGTGTTGGAGAAGACTCTTGAGAGTCCCTTGGCCTGCAAGGAGATCCAAGCAGTCCATTCTAAAGGAGATCAGTCCTGGGTGTGCATTGGAAGGAATGATGCTAAAGCTGAAACACCAATACTTTGGCCACCTCATGCGAAAAGTTGACTCATTGGAAAAGACTCTGATGCTGGGGGCGGACTTGGGGCAGGAGGAGAAACGGACGACAGAGGATGAGATGGCTGGATGGCATCACTGACTCGATGGACGTGAGTTTGAGTGAACTCTGGGAGTTGGGGATGGACAGGGAGGCCTGGGGTGCTGTGATTCATGGGGTCGCAAACAGTCGAAC
>SJYW01040403.1:199779-218172 GCA_006410735.1 Raphicerus campestris | reverse complement strand
GCGGGGGCGGGGGGGCGGCGAGGCCGGGCGGGCTGCGCCACGCTTACTTAGCATCACAAAACCCTCTTACAAATCGAGACAATTAGGAAGTGACTTGCCTCTGGTGGCCATCGGGTCTGGGGGCTCCGGGCGCTTAGGGAAAGCCCCTCCTCCCGCCCCCTAGGAAGCCCTGGAGGCCCAGGGCGGAGGCTTCCCGGTTTCGCTGTGATATAACCTCAACTGACAGTCCTGTCAACCGCTTTGATCTCCCTCATAGCTCAGTGTCCCTTAACATCTTCTAAGATGGAGCTTACAGGGGTCTGGGTATCTCCCCGCAAAGCCCAGCGCACCAACACCCTGGGTCCACAGAGAACCCCAGGCCGAGGAGGAACCCGGCGCACTGCCCCTCCGGCTGGCCCAGCTGACTTACAGGCGGGGTTATGCTGGGAAGGGGCACCAGGTGGGTCCGAGTGTGGAAGACTTAAGGCGGCGGCAGTTGGAAAACTGAAACCCGGGCTCCCCACTGAGCCGGCCCTGGGGACTCAGAAGGGAGCTCCAGGAAACCGGGGTGCGCCGTGGCTCCGAGGCGCAGGTGCGCCGGCTGCTGGGTCGCCGAGGCTTCTTTCCAGCCAGCAGCAGGGAGCAGGGGACCCAGAGCAGGTCCTGAGACCTAAAGCCGCAGACCTAGCTCCGGCCGTTTCTGCCGATCACACCTCCTCTCTATTCCCGGCTGTTGGAAATACGCAGCTGTCTGCGCTCCTGGGGCCTGGTCCCAGCAGGGACCTGCCTGAGCTCTGCCTCCCGCGCCCCGCGGGCCGCCGAGCCTCCTCCGAGGTGCGCGGCTGGGACTCGCCCCAACAAACCGCCCAAATCCTCCCCGTCAAGCCGTTGACGGGCCGATTACTGACTTTGAAGTCAGAGGCAGACAAAAAGAAATCCCCTGGGGGTGGCGGCAGGGGGGTGGGGGGAGCAGTCCCTGTCAAACCTGTTTGCTCACAACTGTCTCTTTCTTTCAAGAAAATCATTAAAGCAAACCTGTAGGGAGAGCAGTGCCCCGCCCGCTGGAGTCCCGGAGAGCCGCTTCCCCCGAGCGCGCGACGCGCAGAGCCACCAGGAGTTCTTTCGGGCAGACTGCTCGGTCGGGAGAACGAGCGCTCCCTCAGCGCGCCGGGCTTCCGAGACTCTGCAGGAGGCCACTCCATCGACCCCGGTGCGCTTGGCGCGCGTCCCACGGCCCGAGAGCCCGGGACTTCTGCCCACCATCCGGACCTCCTTCGGGCAGGCTCTGCAGGGCAGACCCGGGCCTCTTGCCTGCGGGTGCGATTGCTTCCAGGGAACAACCACAACAAAAAATGACCCAATAGAAGCTGCGCTTGCCCCTGCCTTTCCTCAACTAGGCTTTTTCTAGGAGCGCGGAAATCTGGCCAACAGACCGCTCCGGATGTCAGCGGGCGGTGCTGGCCCGGCAGAGGCAGAGTTGTTTGGCTGTTAGGTTTTCTTTCTTAAACCTTGGCAGCCTTTTTGCTCAAGGACACACTGGCCACATTCTTCTGGGAGACTCAGGATAGTTGGATCCCCTCCGCCCCTGACTTCTCCTGGAGACCCTTTGCAGCTTTTCTTGCCCTTCCCCAGTTTTGGATCCTACTCCAAACCCCTTTGATATCCTTCCAGTTTCTTTTTTAATATCAGTTTCCTTAGAACTGCTAACTTCATTGATGGGAAAGATAGGCTACTTAAGAGTAAGACGTACTGAGGTGGTAGAGGCTGGGTTCTGAGACACCTTAACATTTACATTTTAAAACACGATCTAGATAACCTGCGGGAATCTCTCCAATCATCTAAAACGGGGTGATATTTCAAACAGGGTAGGGCCTAGAGGTCTTTCATTGCATCACAACATCCAGGGAACCCTCTCTAGCGCGGGCAGCTTCTTTGGAGAGATCCCAGACTGCCAAGGCCCGGGAAACTTGGAGAGCGGTGGCGCCAGGGCTGCCCTGGAGGACTCGGTTTTGTTTTTGTTGTTCCCGGCTCCTCCCCACCTCAAGCTTTGCCACCATTGTTCAAGCGGACAATGAATTTCAAAGTCATTTGAATTTGAATATCCGGTAACTCACAAGATTCCTGTTAAGAACTCTCATCTATTTACTGGGCTCACTGTACCTGTGTATAACTGTTAAAAGAGGAAGACAGAGGCAGAAGGGGCCTATTAGATTTGGGTTCGGGAGACGCTGGGGCCGGTGCTTCGTGCCTCCGCCGAGGGGCGCGCGCTCCTAGGCTGTGGCTCTTCCCTGGCCTCGGAGACCTCGCAGACCCACGAGCACTGCTTGGGCTGATTTCTTTCTTGGTGCTATGGGATGAGACTTGTCCTGGAGCCAGAAACGCTAGCGCAGGGCCGCCGCAAAGTAATGAAGATACAGCGTTAAGTTGGGGGAGGGTGTGGGCCGCTAGAAATCCTGCGGCGTCCACACTACAGACCGCAACCCAAGACTTGCGGTCTCCTTGCCGGAATCTCGGCTCTGTGCGCGCCTGGGGCCGGCAGCTTGGTAGTGTCCGCCATGGCACTGGGAGGGGACTGAAGGAGAGAAGAGGGAGCTTCGACACCCCCTTCTCGTCCAGCTCCCTGATCTGCGTCCAGCTGAGCGTCACTCGTGAACTCCTAGCCTGTCCCGGGGGCCCGGGTATGACTTGTGCTCTCGGAAAGCGGGAAGCGCCCCAAGCCCGGGACGTTCTTGGGCAGCTTCCCTAGATTCTCCGCCCTCTTTGCTCGTATCTCTGCTCTGGGCATCCTCTCTGACCCCTCAGAGGCCCCAAGAATTTGGTACGAGTTGGAAAAGGGAGCAGGTGCCCAGGCCGGGTAGAGACAGACAGGAGTCGACGAGCTTCCTCTTTGCTGCCAAGTGGAGGAGTTGCGCTACTCTGGCAGCTGGCGGCCGTTTCCAAACTTTTTTACTCTTGGGCTGGGAGAAGCAGTGCTTTCGGGATCCCCGCCTTCGAGGCAGGCACTGAAGGGACTTCGGAAAACTGCTGGCCTGCCAGGTTCCACTCGGCCTGGAACTGGGAGGAGACCCCACGGACGCGTGCTGGACGATCCACCGCACTTGAGTGCGGGTCCTCCTTGCACCTCCAGGCCTTGGCGTCACCCGCCGCTCCCTGCCTCTAGGGTATTTCAGGGTCCGGCTGCACCTCGGAGCCCGGAGGCTCTGCGGGCGCTAATAGGCGGTGAGGAGGGGAGGTGGGTGTGAGGCGTGTGCCGGGTGCGGCGGGAGAGCTGGCGCGGCGCACCCTCCTAGCTGGCGGAGGGCGGAGATCCCGGAGTCCCGAGTGCCGCTTAGCTGCTCCCGACTTCCTGCAGCCGGGCCAAGCCCCCGCGGGCTCTCCGGGCGCCCCGCCCGGGGACCGAGGGAGGAGGGAGAGGAGAGGGAGGGAGCCGGCGGCCGAGGCGCACGCCTCCAGTCCGCGTTAGCCCGGCACCCCCCGTGGCGCGGCGAGTCAATGGGATTTGCACACTCGAGGTGTAACAGCATTACTGCATTAATTACCATTTCCATTTCACGTCCAGATTGTTTACTTATCTGCGGGAAACATATGTCGGGAGAAGTTCACATTCCGGATTCTGCTCCGCTGCCCAAGGTGCAATTCCAGGGAGGCGGCGAGGGGGAGGGGAGGGCTTCAGATTTTTTATTACACCCTCTAGCCTTATCTGCCGCTGTAAATTATGAGGATCCTCCATTGAGCGGCATATGGAGATTATATACTTTTTTGAATATCGTTTCCCAAAGCCTGCAGATTTTCACTTTGAAATGAAACAATCCTCCGCCGGCTCCCCCGGGGCCTGGAGCCTGCTGCGCTCCTCTGCGCGACCCGGGGGACCTTTTTTGCTGGGCAGGCTGGCACCCATGTCCCCAGTACCGCGGCCAGCGCCCAGTGGAGCCCTGTTTCCAGAATCTGAAATAATTTCACTAGGAAAACCTATTCGTAGGAGGTGTTCGAGAACCCACGGGGCGCCCTGCTCTGTTTTCTGCACCTCAACCCTGGACTTCTGCGTAGTTTGCAGCTTTTACATTTCGGATACCCGCGTAGACGCGAGNTTGGGGGAGGGTGTGGGCCGCTAGAAATCCTGCGGCGTCCACACTACAGACCGCAACCCAAGACTTGCGGTCTCCTTGCCGGAATCTCGGCTCTGTGCGCGCCTGGGGCCGGCAGCTTGGTAGTGTCCGCCATGGCACTGGGAGGGGACTGAAGGAGAGAAGAGGGAGCTTCGACACCCCCTTCTCGTCCAGCTCCCTGATCTGCGTCCAGCTGAGCGTCACTCGTGAACTCCTAGCCTGTCCCGGGGGCCCGGGTATGACTTGTGCTCTCGGAAAGCGGGAAGCGCCCCAAGCCCGGGACGTTCTTGGGCAGCTTCCCTAGATTCTCCGCCCTCTTTGCTCGTATCTCTGCTCTGGGCATCCTCTCTGACCCCTCAGAGGCCCCAAGAATTTGGTACGAGTTGGAAAAGGGAGCAGGTGCCCAGGCCGGGTAGAGACAGACAGGAGTCGACGAGCTTCCTCTTTGCTGCCAAGTGGAGGAGTTGCGCTACTCTGGCAGCTGGCGGCCGTTTCCAAACTTTTTTACTCTTGGGCTGGGAGAAGCAGTGCTTTCGGGATCCCCGCCTTCGAGGCAGGCACTGAAGGGACTTCGGAAAACTGCTGGCCTGCCAGGTTCCACTCGGCCTGGAACTGGGAGGAGACCCCACGGACGCGTGCTGGACGATCCACCGCACTTGAGTGCGGGTCCTCCTTGCACCTCCAGGCCTTGGCGTCACCCGCCGCTCCCTGCCTCTAGGGTATTTCAGGGTCCGGCTGCACCTCGGAGCCCGGAGGCTCTGCGGGCGCTAATAGGCGGTGAGGAGGGGAGGTGGGTGTGAGGCGTGTGCCGGGTGCGGCGGGAGAGCTGGCGCGGCGCACCCTCCTAGCTGGCGGAGGGCGGAGATCCCGGAGTCCCGAGTGCCGCTTAGCTGCTCCCGACTTCCTGCAGCCGGGCCAAGCCCCCGCGGGCTCTCCGGGCGCCCCGCCCGGGGACCGAGGGAGGAGGGAGAGGAGAGGGAGGGAGCCGGCGGCCGAGGCGCACGCCTCCAGTCCGCGTTAGCCCGGCACCCCCCGTGGCGCGGCGAGTCAATGGGATTTGCACACTCGAGGTGTAACAGCATTACTGCATTAATTACCATTTCCATTTCACGTCCAGATTGTTTACTTATCTGCGGGAAACATATGTCGGGAGAAGTTCACATTCCGGATTCTGCTCCGCTGCCCAAGGTGCAATTCCAGGGAGGCGGCGAGGGGGAGGGGAGGGCTTCAGATTTTTTATTACACCCTCTAGCCTTATCTGCCGCTGTAAATTATGAGGATCCTCCATTGAGCGGCATATGGAGATTATATACTTTTTTGAATATCGTTTCCCAAAGCCTGCAGATTTTCACTTTGAAATGAAACAATCCTCCGCCGGCTCCCCCGGGGCCTGGAGCCTGCTGCGCTCCTCTGCGCGACCCGGGGGACCTTTTTTGCTGGGCAGGCTGGCACCCATGTCCCCAGTACCGCGGCCAGCGCCCAGTGGAGCCCTGTTTCCAGAATCTGAAATAATTTCACTAGGAAAACCTATTCGTAGGAGGTGTTCGAGAACCCACGGGGCGCCCTGCTCTGTTTTCTGCACCTCAACCCTGGACTTCTGCGTAGTTTGCAGCTTTTACATTTCGGATACCCGCGTAGACGCGAGCCCACTTCTGCCCTCTTCCTACGCTGGGCGGCTCCAACCCAGAGGCGAGGGTCAAGGTGTCCACGCCCGCCCACTGCCGCCTCCGTTGCGCTCGAGCATTTCAAAGGTTCCCCAGGGCTTTGGCCTTGGGACAACCCCGGCTTGAGACCGCTTCTTGTAAACCCTGAACGGAAATCTTGCGTGGAAGGCAACTGCTTCCCAATCCCGGGAGAAGCAGGACGGACCAGAGCAGCGCAACCGAATCCCATCTTTCTTATCTCCCCGAGACTCCTTTCAGGCTGAGATCAGAGAGGGAGGGAAAAGGAAGAGAGAATCATTGTTCATCTTCTTTTTTTAAAATTTAATATACCAAGCCACCCGTTCAGGTCATTTATATGCTTAATTTAGTGATAAAAGTCAATAAGCGCAATTACAGGATTCTCCCCTCTTTCAGTTTCTTTTGACCATATTTTTTTTTCACAGTAATTGGAAAACCAGTAAAACACATACGCCCCTGATTTCCACCCCCTTCCTTGTTCAATGCTTTGTCTGCAATGCAATTATAAGAAATGTGCTTTCGTAATTTGTTTGGTTTTTCTTTAGAACATAAGGGGGGAAAGATACCTTTTATGTGATTATTTTTTTATCTCGTTTGGGTTCGATTTGCAGAATTACACACACCCCGTTTATAGACACCCACTCTCAAAAACAAAATCAGAAATTTCCTTGATTTTTATGATTCTAAATATCCCTTGGGAAGCCTATTGTGATGTTATAGCAGAAACAATTAAATGGACCAAAGCAATGCAATTAAGGGAGAGAAAAAATAAGCCGGTAGAATGTGGAAATAAACAGGTTCTTTTCCACTAAGTATTGTTTTGGGATTTCTAATTTTTTCTTCGAGACTTCTAAGAAAATTGTGAGGTGTCACTTCTCTCTTCTGGGTCTATCTGTAATTGAATCTAGGTCACTATTCTAAAGCAAGAAAAGTCTGCTTCCCACTTTCTTACACCAGGCTGAAATTTGGGGAGGGACAAGGGTCTCGCAATTTCATTTAAAATGTAATGGTGGATGAACTGATAAGCAAATAGGGAAAAAGGAGTCTGCTTAAAAGAGAAAAAAAGGGGGGCATGGTTTTAATATGCTCCAGATGGGGGGAAAATGATTTACATGAGAGTTTATTTCCTCTTTGCTGATATGAAAGAATTACAGATACAAAACCCACTGATCTATAGAATAAAAAAAGAAAAGAAATGTTATTTTCCTGTAAAGGTGTCAGTTCATTTATATTCATTTAACCATCCATCCATCAATTCACTTTCTCACTCCGTGCACATTCTCTCTGGCTCTGTTAAATCTTCCCCCATCATACAGTTTGCTAGAATATGCAATGAAGTTTTCTTTCTTTAAAATAATGTGAGAGTGAGATGAAACAGGTAAAGATAGGTAAAGAGGGATGGTTTTTATTGTTGTTTTCAAATATCCCTGACAATTTAACATTATGATTTTAGGGCAAAATTTCAACCCTAGTCACCTTTCATTGTTGCTGCAGTTTGAGCCTGAAAGATTATATGCAGAGAATATGCGATTATTTTTTCATAAAATATTCATACAGTAGAAAGACGTTTACCAGTTGAAAACCTTTGTGTAACATAGAAATGTACCAAAGGATGAATTCTTATGTAGAGTCAGATGTTGGGCCAATAATGCATTGTTTTATTAAAAGAGTTGTTATGGACATGAGCAAGTTCACATTTCCCTGAAGATTTCCTGCTTGGTTAAGGTATGAGCAGCACAAAATCTTCTGTATTGAGAGTTGCAAAGTCTAAACACCTGTATAGCCAAATTTGCATATATCAAGAAAGAAATGATAGGTGCTGTCATTTGGGGGCTTCCAAGGGGAGACAATTACTTAAGAATTGGTATTACTTTTCTTGAAATAAAAGATGATAATAGATGCTTTTCACCCAAATAAAGGGGTAGTATAGTATCACTTCCAGTTTAAAGTCACCCAAATGGATAATTGGAGACCTAAGCAAGGACAAGATCAACTGTCAACATCTGATGATGGTTTTCACAGTTAAGAAAAACAGTAAATGCATTCCCATAGGAGAAGTTTCTCTACCCTGAAGACTAATTCTTTCATTCTCCCCTCCCCTTTCTCATTCTTTCTCCTCCTACTTATGTTTAGTTTTCCTTTTTAAAATGTGAACACTGCTGTCAGATCAGAAATTTCCTTCATAGGTCTTCATAAATTATCAGCATCATTTTTCATCATGCCGATTTCTTCCCAGTCTCACATCCTTCTGCTATGATAATACATTTACTTTCCCATCTAATTTTTAGTCAAACCAACTGAATATGTGGCAAAAGGAATAACAGCTTGGCCAGAAGTTGAGATATTCCATGTGTATTTCTTACCACAAACTCCATAGATTCACTTGAAGTGAGTTCTTATAAGTTAGCTGGATGAGATGACACTTTTAAGGCATTTAAAATGTTCTCCTTATCATTGACTTTTACATCCTGGGTTTTCCGGACTGTTTGCAATACTTATACCTAATAAAAAGGATCGATTTGCTTTGAATTCTCTTTAAGAAGAAAATTGACAAGAAAAAACTGAAGTCATCTATAGCTGAACTTTGTCCAAATACACTCTCAGTTTACAATGAGCCATTTATATATGAATATAAATATGCTACACTCTGAGTTAAAGTGAGCACAAACAAGGTGTAAATACAAACAACTTACTATCTGCTGTTGTGACAGCTCTAGCTGTCTCTTGGGTTCAAATCCATCTTGTTACCACTGGCTTGGTGAAATTCAGAGTGTATTACACAACTCACTGTAGCAGCCTTCACAGCTAATTTGTTAGGTGGAGAGCATCGTCATCAGATGCAGGTCAATCTACTGTCGTATTAACAACCTTCACTCCCTTCGCAGATGGTCGAAGTTGCTCCAACAACTTAAAATGTGTTTTAAACAATAATAAAATGTGTTTCTTGAAAACACATTTGATAGTAAACAGGTTAAATGAGTGATCATGGCAGGAGGCTTGGATTTTTTATTTTAGGAAATTTCATCAGCAAATCTGAAGCCACGCCTATCATTAGTTCTCTCTATGTCCTAGTCCCATCCTTCTGCAGGTGGTCTCTTGTGGAGTTCTCCTGGGACATTAAGACTGCTGGCCCCTTTGGGGGCTGCCTCTTGTTCTCCCATACCAACTCTCAGAGGACATCCTACAGGGACATTTTATTTTTACCTTCTTTTTTTTCTTCTTTTAATGGGAATGAAAATTCTGTTATCGCCACTGTCCAACTTTGTGTGATATGATGGGCTTCTGAGTCATCAAACCCACTGAAAGAAGGAGCCCTCATCCCCTTAGGAGATAATCTGGAGGAAAACAGGTAAATTGGTTCAAGACAAAGTGTTGCCAAAAAGAAAATTACCATTATAATTTCACTCTTCTTAGTTGGGGAGGGCTCAAACACAGGATGAAGTCTGAAAAAAAAATTTTGGATTGACACCAAAAGGGATTTGTATTAATATCTGTCTTTTGGTCATCCTCTGGATATCCAAGCAGCATTCTTTGGTTAATAAGGTGGGGAAAGGCCTGGATCCATGAAAGCACTTGTCAACCCCTATGGCTCAAATTCCTTACCTTCCTAAATGGGCAGTTAGTCACCATGGCCCAGGGCAACCTAGAGCCCTTAAGTGACAGTTCCACAAAACTGTCAGTGAAACAGGGTGGGAATGGAGGGAGTGCCATGCGACTGCCAGTGAATCACCAAACTCCTAATAATGGGGTTCTGGGCACCTGCTGATGGTATCATAGAGAAGGAAATGGCAGCCCACTCCAGTACTCTTGCCTGAAAAATCCAAGGACAGAGGAGCCTACTGGGCTATAGTCCATGAAGTGGCAAAAGAATCGGACATGACTTAGTGACTAAACAGCAAACAAGAGCAAACCGATGGTATCAGTTCACTCTTACACTCTTTCCCTCAGTGATGGCCGGCAGCATCAAAAGTTCTGACTGTCTTCTAGGAGAAATCCCTGGTACTGAAAGACACAAACCTGGAGAATGACAAGCCTGGAAGACTCCCAGAGCCCACTGGGCAGCTGTTGCCCTGCACGGACACCAAAGTCTGAGCACCAAGGCTCTGACCGTTCATTTACTGAATTCCCTGGCTTAGATGCAGAAAAAGAAGTAACAAAACTTGTGTTTTACTCCAAGGGGCATTGACTGTGCATGGATTGGTGGGTAGAACAGTCCACTGGATTCAAATGGGTAAGATTTTTATCTCTTGAAATCAGTCAGTGATTTAAAGAAAAACAGCACTGTCGACTGTGATGGTACCATCACAGGTAGAGAATTTAAAAATATTATTTTTTTCTCTTTCAGTAAAAATGTGTTTTAGAGATATGTTTTAATTGATTATATTTCTTTCCAGGACTCTGAAGATATGTCTTCATCTTCCCTGGGGAGATGTACTCTGCAATAAGGGAGAACCACAGTGGTTTATTAGATAGGTGTTAACTGCGCTCTGTGCAAAGAAGCACGTGAGGTGCCTTAGATATTCCATGTTGTTAAATTCTTCCTAGAGCACCAGGAGGTAAGTACTACTATTACCCCTGCTTCTCACAGGAGAAAACTGAGGCTCAGCTACATTCATAACTCACCCAAGGGCTTATGGCCCTCACAATAGAAGTTATACCAGTGCTCACTGTCTATTCACTACCACTGTCTATAAAATCAAGAACTCACTGGAGATGGGTAAAAGAAGGGGCCAGGAACCCACAGAATTCATACCTGGGGATGAAACCAAGGAAGAGGAGAAAATGTAGAGTTTCGGGGTAAGGTGAAGGAGCTGCGAAGTTTTTCCCTCTCTTGTGTGGATAAGGAGATGCAGAATTGAAATGGATCCACATCTCTTGCCACCATGGATGGAGTCCTCTCACTAGTTGGGCCACACACTGCTTCAGCCGTCCTGGCCCAAGATTCACTATCTAATTCTAAGTTTTGCTGATACACACATAGCCAGGGACCAAGACATCACCAAGCTAATCACGAATCATCACAGAGCAGGCTGCCCTGGTAGCTCGGTGGTAAAGAATCCACCTGCCAATGCAGGAGACATGAGTTTGATTCCAGGGTTGGGAAGATCCCCTGGAGAAGAAAATGGCAATACTCCCGTATTCTTTCCTGGAGAATCCCATGGACAGAGGAGCCTGGCAGTCCATGGGGCTGCAAAGAGTTGGACATGACTTCAAGACTGAACAAGAGCAAGGCATAGACACAGATTCCCTGAAGAGCAGACAGTCAAGTCCCTAGGCCCTTCCAGATGCTCCATTTCATGATGTTCATGAAATGGAGGTAGAGCAGAGGGGGACAAAGACAGCAATTAAAGAGGAAGCTGCCTCTGCCAGGGAGCTTAGTAACTGAAGCTATAGTGTGTAGGGGAGGGAAGAAGAAATGTTTCCCCCAATTCTGTTTTGCATTCTCCTGCTTCTAATCAGGTTTAGTTAAAAGCTGCTACCCTTCTCCTGCCCCTGAATTCCTCAGCCAGATTCTTGAAATCTGCCCAGCCTCTGTGTCTTTGCCTTAAGGTGGGAACACTAATTTTTGCTTGTTCACCCTGTACTGAGTGCCTGCATATCAATCATGGTATACCAAGGATTTTGCATATCCTTGCTAAGAATAGTTTGCATTTGTCACGTCTTTGTAGGAAGATCAAAGCAAGGCATAAACAAAAAGTTACTTATCACAATATTTATGTTTAAGGCAATTTGGGGACATTCCAAAGCCTCTTAGTTGCCCAGTCCCTGCTTTGGTGTGATGTTACAGAGCTGCTTGGAAACAGGCTCATTGACTCCTTCCTTTTCTAGCTTTAGAATCGCATCCCTGGTCAGCATACAAATGACTCCTAAATCACATAAAAGAAATGAATGTATGAAGTCAAAGAAGGGAGTCCATGAGAGCTGAGGAGCAGAAACCTATGGGCAAGATGTGATAATTTTATAAACATTTAAAAGGAGATTTGAAAGGCTATTGGCCTTACCAAGACTTTTATTTCTGAAGTGCTCTGGGTGACATGATCACTTGTGCAAATTACAGTTTGAGACCAAAGGACCTCAAACCAGTGACTGGGTGCGTGGGGCGGGTTTCTCAGTAACACTGATGGGAATCCCTTCCAACACTGAATGGAAGCTGGGAGGGTAGAGCAGAGGGGGACGAAGACAGCAATTAAAAGAGGAAGCTGCCTGCTGATCCTGGTCTCTGCTTTTATAAAGGGCAGAAGGTGAAGACTGGCTTCTTTCTAGTATCATCCTTCACAATTTTGGTCATATCCGTCTGCAATTTTAGTAACCTCATATATTTTTCTTTCACTTGACTCATTCTTTCACTTTACTCTCATCGTACACAATAATTATATGAATCATGAAGTTTTTTGTGGTGGTTTTTTTTTTTTTAAGATTAATTGAAATTAAAAATACCCCCTGTAAAACAATCATGCTATCTCAAGATAGCACGGAGAAACTTAGAGAAGCAGTGTTCTAAAGGGTTCACTTCATCACGGAGGGAAATGAAGAAAGATCAGAGGGGCAAAGTACTTTCTCCAAAGTCACACAGCTTGACAACAGGGAAGGGCAGTCTATAGCCCAGGTCTTTTGGGTCTTGGTCCAGCACACTTTCTTTCTGTTTCTCTCATTTTTCTCAGAAGCTAAAAGAAAGCATTAGACAGGTAGCACTTTCTTTCGGGGGAGGAGGGTAGGAAGATTCTCCTTGTTCTCTCATGAATTTTAAGCTCTGTGTTGGTAGCACATGTGTGCTTAATCGCTTCAGTCATGTCTGATTCTTTGCAACACTATGGACTGTAGCCTGCCAGGCTCTTTGGTCCATGGGATTTTCCAGGCAAGAATACTAGAATGGGTTGCCATGCCTTCTTCCAGGAGACCTTCCTGACTCAAAGATAGAAACTAAGTCTCCTGCGTCTCCTGCATTGAAGGTGGATTCTCTACCACTGAGCCACTAGGGAAATCCTTCTTGGTAGTACTAAACCTTATTTCCTTATTTAGACTGTCTTCAGCCTACTGATTACATTGTATAAAACATAACACAGGGGCTTCCCTGGTGGTCCAGTGGTTAAGAATCTGCCTGCCACTGCAAGGGATACAGGTTCTATCCATGGTCTGGGAAGACCCCACATGCCGCAAAGGAACAAAGGCCCTGTCTACAAGAGAAGCCATGGCAACAGGAAGCCCAAGCACCACAACTACTGAGCCTGTGCTATAAAGTCCCTGCCCCATGACAAGGGAAGCCACGGCAACAGAAAACCCAAGCACCACAGCTAGAGAGTAGCCTTCACTCGCCACAACTAGTGAAAGCCCTCCAGCAGCAGACCTGGCACAGATAAAAAAATAAATATAAATAAATAAATCTTAACCACATCAAAAAGCCTAACACATTTCCCTGGAAATTGAGGGAAAGGTGGAGCAGTCTATGGGAAGCGGGATCCGAATGGGCTTTGAGAGCCAGGAAAGGCCCATGCCCTAGGAAGGTCAGTTGGACAGGAGATGGTAGGAAGGAAGGGGGAAGGCCACCAACCACAAGCAGTCTGCTGGTGGCAGCCACCAGTGTCTTTGTGCCACAGACAGACCCAGCGAGCTGGGAAGTGCAGTCTCCTCTGTCATCAGCTGGGGTCCCAGGGCTGTGTACCATCCCACCCAACATCCCCCGGGGCACTTGTTTTAACCTGGATCACCTGATGGCCCAGGGGGACTGAATTCTTCATCTGTGGCCTTGCAGTGTCTGTGGCTGTTTTCAAAATGAGGTGGCCTTTAAAAAAAATAACGTCTTTTTTAAAAAAGTTATAAAGGGCTCTTTTCATTTTATTTTATTTATTTTTGGGGCATACTGCATGGCTTGTGGGAACTTAGCTCCCCAACCAGAAATTGAACCTGGGCCCTCAGCAGTGAGAGTGTGGAGTGCTAACCACTGGACCTCCAGAGAATTCCCAAGGTAGCCTTGTATTTGTCACTCCCAGCACAGATTTCTAAGCAGCCTTCAGTGAGGGTTAAAAAGAAAAGAAGAAAAAGACCCCAGGGATGCTGTTTAGCACCATTTAAAAAAAAAAAAAGCTCTCAACAAATCAAGTATTTTGTCACAGACTAATAGTGGTTTTCTTTGTTTATTAAAGGGTCTGAGGTCTTCTCACAAACTACTTTTTTCCTTTGGCCACAGCTCTCACTCTTGCACTAATGAAATCAATCCTGAATATTCATTAGAAGGACTGATGATCAAGCTGAAGCGCCAATACTTTGGTCACATGATGTGAAGAGCCGACTCTATTAGCTAAGACCCTGATGCTGGGAAAGACTGAAGGCAAGAGGAGAGGGGGGTGACAGAGGACGAGATGGTTGGATGGTATTGCTGACTCAATGGACATGAGTTTGAGCAGGCTCTGGGAAATGGGGAAGAATAGGGAAACCCGGCATGCTGCAGTCCATGGGGTCTCAAAGAGTCAGACAAGACTGAGCTACTAACAACACCACACCTTTCACACAGAACTACCCTGTAGCTTACACCTCCTGCAGGCTCAGCTGCAGTAAGGAATGTATGTAACTCCTCCCAGCTTACCTGCCTTCCCCTGCAGTCAATTCCCAACACCTTGTCTGGAGGTATTATTTCTCTCTCTCTTTTTTCTTTTGTATTATCTCTCTTTTACAGAAGAAACTGGAACTTTGAGAAGTTAAACGGCTTTGCCTACGGTCACAAAGACACTAGGAAGAGGCCCTGAGACCTCAGCTCTTTCCCCTCCCACCTTGGGTCCCGGCTCTCACCCCATCAGCCATCTTGACCTGCATCTGTTGCCTTCCTTAAGGCAACACACACTTTCTCCAGAATCCTTGGGGCCTTCATCAGTCAGTCACTTCTGAATCGATAACTAACTCCTTAGGACTCTTCTGCCTTCGGTTTGTTTTGTCTTTTGTGTCTTTTTCAGGCATCAGATTATCATTTTGGTTGATCACTCAAATGTGGAGTGAGATCCTCAAGTCTTGAATTCTGTAGAACTTCCCTGATGGTTCAGTGGTTAAGACTTCATGCTCCCAATACAGGGGTTACAGGTTTGATCCCTGGTTGGGGAACTAAGATCCCGAGTGCTGCACAGACAGCCAAAAAAATAGACTTAAATCTTAGCTCTGCTGCTTGCTAGCTGTGTGACTTTCTGGGTCTCACTTTACTCATCTGCAAAATGGACAGAGAAACAGTTTAAATGTCACGAAATTATTTTGAAAGGCAATATGGTTGTAAAGAGCTTGTTAGTATCAGGCCACACATTAAATAAGTATTAGCTATTTTTTGGATTTACTACATATTCTCTTTCACTTAAATTCTTTTCCCCATGTATTTTTTATGATGAATGGGAATATCAGCTTAGTATCTGTTCTGTCCATCTCTTCAAAGTGGTGTCAAACTTTTTCTTCAAATGATGCAAAGAGAACCTCCAGCCTTTTTCCATTTCCCATGTAGCTATAGTTTGCCCATCGTTATACAGGTTATTTCTTTTCCTCATAGCACAATTGAGGGTAGAAACACAGTTTAAGATGTTTTCATGGACAAATCTTTTTTGTTTCCTTCTAGTTATATTGAAAAGAAAGAAAATCTCTTCTGTTATAGAAATACTGGGCTCATTGGTAGTCAGGAGCTGGAAAGAGCAAGGGGGATATCAGGGGGTTTTCCAGCTCCCAGGGGGGTTTCATAGAACACATCCCTCTCCCATTCTCAGTTCCAGCATCTCCTTGCCTTCTGTCCTCATCACAGTCCTCTTCAGTTCAGTTCAGTTGGTCAGTCATGTCTGACTCTTTGCAACCCCATGAACTGCAGCACGCCAGGCCTCCCTGTCCATCTCCCAGAGTTCACTCAGACTCACGTCTATCCAGTCAGTGATGCCATCCAGCCATCTCATCCTCGGTCGTCCCCTTCTCCTCCTGCCCCCAATCCCTCCCAGCATCAGGGTCTTTTCCAGTGAGTCACCTCTTCGCATGAGGTGGCCAGAGTAGGTAACTGCATTCCTGAGGGGCCTGCTGTTCCTTCTGTGCTCTCTGAGGTGCTTCCCAGAGCAGCCCCCCTGGTAACCTGATTCCTCTTTCCCCACTGAAGTCAGTCTCCCAGTCCCACTCCCTCTTCCTCCTANAGAGTAGGTAACTGCATTCCTGAGGGGCCTGCTGTTCCTTCTGTGCTCTCTGAGGTGCTTCCCAGAGCAGCCCCCCTGGTAACCTGATTCCTCTTTCCCCACTGAAGTCAGTCTCCCAGTCCCGCGCCCTCTTCCTCCTACCTTGGCTTGCCCCTCTGCCTTTCCTTATACACATTTAACCATTTAACAGTACTCATGGAGTGCTAGTCACACTCAAGCACTTTCGGGCACTAAGGAATCAGAGGGGTACAAGGCCGACCCATGGAGGCTACTGTCTTCCCTTTAGTGATGGGAGTGAGTGTAATCTCTGCTCTGAAAGTACTTGTGCCTTTTTTTTTTTTTAGCTCTACTTACTATTTACTTTTCTGCTACTTACTACCTCTATAATTATGGACTACTTACTATACCTCTCGGGGTGGGTTCATTCATCAGTGAAAGGAGGGATTAAAATAGCAATCCCAGTGCCTAGCCACACATATGTTATCAGGATTAAATGAAATAACATGCAAGGTGCCCAGCCTGGTGCCTGACATGTACTCAATGCCCAGGAAATGTCATGACTCTCTTGATTATTATTGAACTCTATCTACATTGCAGAAACCAGTGGGGTGTACCACTTTATTAATCCAAAGTTTTTTCCTACTCTTTTTTCATTTCCTACAATATTTAAATAGAAAAGCTACTTAAAATATATATGTATATATAATTTTTNAAAAAGAAGAAGGTCAGAAGAAGAAGGAAAAGAAGATGAAAAGATGAAGAAGAAGTTGAGAAGAAGAAGAAGGTGACAAGGAAAAGAAAAAAAAGAAGAAGAAGAAGGTGAGAAGAAGAAGAAGAGGAGGAGAAGAAGAAGTTGAGAAGAAGAAGAAAGTGAGAAGAAGAAAAAAAAAGAAGAGGAATAAGGTGAGAAGATGAAGAAGAAGAAAAAGATGGTGAGAAGAAGAAGAAGCAGAAGAAGAACAAGAAGAGGAAGTAGAAGAAGACGAAGAAGAAGAAGAAGCAGAAGAAGAAGAAGATGAGAAGAAGAAAAAGAAGAAGATGAAGAAGATGAAGAAGAAGAAGAAGAAAAAGAAGATGAGAAGAAAAAGAAGAAGGTGAGAAAAAGAAGATAAAGATTAGAAGAAGAAGAAAAGAAGATGAGAAGTAGAAGAAGAAGATGAAGAAGAAGAAGATAAGAAGAAGGAGAAGAACAAGAAGTTGAGCAGAAGAAGAGAAGAAGAAAAAGGTGAGAAGAAGAAGAAGAAGAAGAAGGTCAGAAGAAGAAGAAGAATGTGAGAAGGAGAAGAAGAATGTGAGAAGAAGAAGAAGAAGTAGAAGAAGAAGAAGAAGAAGCAGAAGAAGAAGAAGAGGAGGAAGTAGAAGAAGACAAAGAAGAAGAAGAAAAAGAAGAAGAAGGTGAGAAGAAGAAAAAGAAGAAGATGAAGAAGAAGAAGAAGATGATGATGATGAGAAGAAGAAGAAAAAGGTGAGAAGAAGAAGAAAAAGATTAGAAGAAGAAGAAAAGATGTGAGAAGAAGAAGAAGAACAAGGTGAGGAGAAGAAGAAGAAGGTGAGATGATGAAGAAGAAGGAGAAGAAGGTGAGAAGAAGAAAAAGAAGAAGTTGAGAATAAGATGAAGGTGAGAAGAAGAAGACGAAGAAGAAGGTGAGAATAAGAAGAAGGTGAGAAGAAGAAGAAGGTGAGAAGAAGAAGAAGAAGAAGAAAAAGAAGATGAAGAAAAAGAAGATAAGAAGAAGGAGAAGAACAAGAAGTTGAGCAGAAGAAGAGAAGAAGAAGAAGATAAGAAGAAGAGAAAGAAGAAGAAGAAGATTCAAAGAAGAAGAAGAATGTGAGAAGAAGAAGTAAATGAAGGTGAGATGAAGAAGTAGAAAAAAATAATAAGAAGAAGAACATGAAGAAGTAGAAAAAGAACAAGAAGTAGAGGAAGAAGAAGAAGAAAAAGATGATGAGAAGAAGAAGAAGGTGAAAAGAAAAAGAAGGTGAGAAGAAGAAGAAGAAGAAGTTGAGAAGCAGAAGCAGAAAAAGAAGAAGAAGAAGAAGAAGAAAAACGCAAGAAGAAGAAGGTGAGAAAAAGAAAAGAAGATGAGAAGCAGAAGAAAAAGAAGAAAAGGAAGAAAAAGAAGAAGGTGAGAAGAAGAAGAAGTTAAGAAGAAGAAGTAGAAGGTGAGAAGAAGAAAAAGGTGAGAAAAAAAAGAAGAAGAAGAAGAAAGTGAGAAGAAGAAAAAAAAGAAGATGGTGACCAAAAAAGAAGAAGTAAAAGAAGAAAAAGATGAGAAGATGAAGAAGAAGAAGGTGAGAAGAAGAAGAAGGTGAGAAGAAGAAGAAGAAGAAATTGAGAAGAAGAAGAAGAAGATGAAGTAGTAGAAAAAGAAGAAGAAGTAGAAGAAGAAGAGGAAAAAGAAGGTCAGAAGAATAACAAGAAGAAGGTGAGAAAAAGAAGAAGAAGGTGAGAAGAAGTAGAAGAGTGTGAGAAAAAGATGGAGAAGG
>SJYW01040403.1:185035-195574 GCA_006410735.1 Raphicerus campestris | reverse complement strand
GTGATTTTTATTTCTACCAATTTGCCTCCCTAACTGAGTATGATTTAGACTTCTCTGACAGTTCATTTGCAGTTGGTGTAGATAGCAAGAAGAGAGACCTGGGCAGATGGTTTGAGGAGAGTGGTCAGTTGTGGAGAAATCAAATTTCACTGTATATAATACCCACCAAAGGCTGAGAATCTGCGGACTGGATGCTGATTTGTAATAAGAAAAGAGTTGTTCCTTTGACTGTTTATAACATCTTTTCTTCCACTGAATCAGATCTGTGTCCTGTAAGAGGAGGAGATGAGAGGTGGGAAGCAGTTGTGATTTGTTTCTATTTTGCAGATTGTACTCAGCAATATAGGAGAGTTCTCCCAGACCATGAGAGTCCATGAGACCACATGGCCAATTGCTTGGAAGCTGAGTCCGGTGCCACGAACATCCTGACACCAAGCTCACTTCTGCAGCAAAGCAAAAGTCTACTGACTGAGCACACAGCTGCTGATGACAAGACTCACTCTAGAGATGCAGAAGCACTAAATGTTTGCTGCCCCTGTGAACATACTGGGTACTGTTTGGAGAGAAGCCCCATTGCTCCAGTTGGAATAGCCCTGGCCTTGCAGAACAGGGACCGTGCTCCTTGTCTTATTGCAAATCATTGCTTTTCCCAACACCTCCTGAAATTAGCATTTTTAAATGTTACTAAATAGCGTTTATATTTACTTTAATATTGCTTAAACTTCATCTAGTAGCTAGGTATACCTTAATCTATCTAATACTAAATAGTGTTTATATTTACTTTAATATTGCTTAAACTTCATCTAGTAGCTAGGTATACCTTAATCTATCTAATTATTGTCTTATATAGTGTTTGACACTTAATTTTTTCCAGTTTTTCAGAATTACAGATAATGCTTTTTTCATACTGAGGGAAAAAAAAAAAGAGTCCCTTGGACAGCAAGGAGATGAAACCAGTCAATCTTAAAGGAAATCAGTCTTGAATATTCATTGGAAGGACTGATGCTGAAGCTGAAACTCCAATACTTTGACCACCTGATGTGAAGAGACAACTCATTGGAAAAGACTCTGATGCAGGGAAAGATTGAGAGCAGAAGGAGAAGGGGGGTGAACAAGGATGAGATGGTTGGATGGTTATCACTAACTCGATGGACATGAGTTTGAGCAAGCTCTAGGAGATGGTGAAGAAGGGAAGTCTGGTGTGCTGCAGTTCATGGTTTTGCAAAGAGTTGGACATGACTTAGCAACTAAACAACAACAGATAATTCTACAAAGAATATTCTTGCCTATGGCTTTTTTTTCTATTGAATTATTTTTTCAGATTTCTTCTCATATGTGTTATCACTAGGTTAAAGTCTAGAATCACTTTAAGTTCCTTTGCATTTTGCTTTCTAAAAAGGATATTCCAATGTACACTGCCAGTAATGAGTACAGTTGTTTTAAATTTTGTTTTAACTACCTTTATATAATACACTTATTAAAAAGTGCTTTTCTTATTTTTCATTTTGATCTTCTCAAAGTTCTAGCCCTAGACTTCAGGGCTACACCATAATACTATTTGCAGTAAGTAACCCTCTGCTGTTCTCACGTGAATTCAAACCCTTGTCAAAGGAAGAGAGTGCTGGTTTTCTCCACTGACCTATCCCACTTATGCAAATGGACCTCAAATTCTCCCTTCCTAAGATAAAAGGATATTATATTCTTCTGGAAAATAGAATCAGGATGGTCTGATTTGGGCTTCCCTGTTAGCTCAGCCTGTAAATAATCTGTCTGCAATGCAGGAGACCCAGGTTTGATCCCTGGGTTGGGAAGGCCCCCTGGAGAAGGGAATGGGTATACACTCCAGTATTCTTGCCTGGAGAATTCCGTGAACAGAGGAGGCTGGTGGGCTACAGAGCAAAAGTCAGACATGACGAAGCGACTAACACTTTATTATTCATGGTCTTCCTGTTAACAAGTCCTTATGCTAGAGTGGTACCCAAGAGTAGGAAGGCTGGAAGAGAATAAAGGAGGTATTCAAAGGCAACAAGGACAGTCTGATCTTTTAAAATAAATTTCCAGTATAGTGGGGTGAGAGGTGGGAGGGACCGTCAGGAGGGAGGGGACATACATGTGCCTCTGGCTAATTCATGTTGATGTATGGCAGACACCAACACAGTATTGTAGAGGAGTTATCTTCCAATTACAAATAAATAAATTTAATTAAAAAATAAATTTCCACTATAACACAGAAGCACATGCACATACTTGCATACACCCCCCTGAGCCTTCCAAATGTTGAAACATTACCTCCAGATGGGTTTGCCCTGAAACATTTTTTTTTAGAAGAAAACCCTGATTCCAGTTTGCTTTCTTGGCAGAAGATAAAAGAAGAAGCCATAAGAAAACTTAATTTGAAATCAGAAGAGCCAGTAAGTTTCACTAGCCTCTTTCTCAAAAAGTAACCAGCACTTATATGTATAAAATTATTACAGTATGTAGTATTACTATAAACACAGTTCTTGAACTGGAAACTGACCCAAATTTCTACTCCCTAAGTTATCTTCCCTGTGCAGCCCTCTTCTCTCTTTTGCTCAGTGTCCCTTGGGTTTTTGCTGCTGCTGCTGCTGCTTAGTCGCTTCAGTCATGTTCGACTCTGTGCAACCCCATAGACGGCAGCCCACCAGCTTCTCCGTCCCTGGGATTCTCCAGGCAAGAACACTGGAGTGGGTTGCCATTTCCTTCTCCAATGCATGAAAGTGAAAAGTGAAAGTGAAGTCACTCAGTCGTGTCCGACTCATAGCAACCCCATGGACTGCAGCCCACCAGGCTCCCAGGCGAGAGTACTTGGGTTTTTACCAGCATCCAAAATGTTCCCTTCTTTTGGACTCTGCAGCAGTTACCCTACCAGTTAATGAGATTGCATTAATGTCCCAGGGCAATGGTGCCATCTTGTGAACACTTGGAATGCTGCAGTTTCATCCCAAAGTAAAGTTGCATTTTCCCAACTACAGGCACAAATGAGACTTTGTCTTTTTACTGATTTTAGACCTAGGCTGAGAGGGGTCCCATAAGGCTGAAGATGTCAAGAGGGTAGGGGGTAGACAATCTGTAGTCTCTGTTGATCATGTCTCTTGAGATCTTGAATAAACCTTGGGAACCTGTATGAGAGTTGTTGCAAAACTGTTTTCAAGATGCATCATTAATTTATTACATCTGATCGAAAAGCTTTTACCATAGCACAGTAATATGGCAACGTGTACTACAGGTGAGTTGGCATGCTGTGTGACTTGATTTACTCTTATAAAATAATTACTTCACTGGACATGTGGTCTTTAATCAGAATCAATTCTGTGATTTAATTTTTTAAAAATGAGAAATATTTTCACTTCAGAAACTCACCAACTTTGTGAACTTTATGAACTGGATATTCCAGAAATATGTATTAGAGTTTGGGATATAAGACACAGGACTTTAATAATGATTTTTAAAACCCTAAAAGTATTAGGAGAAATGTTTGAGTCAGCACAGAATTTATATAATTTAGCAAATATGTTAATAATAAAATTTTGTGACAAAATTATTTTCTTAAAGAAAGCATAAATTTCCTTTTGATGAACCTCTTTCTTGTACAGTTTAACTAAAGGCCAGAATGCCTGCAAGTATCCTTTGGAAGGAAGAAACTGGTATTCTTCTAAGCTACTCCTAAAAAAGGTGTTTGTTCAACTAAAATGTGTTGTCACCCATTGCTGTCACTATCAGAAAATAATCTCTGATTCTGTCTTCTTGGTGCAGATTTTCCATCAGTAAAATTCAATTTTGAAATGCAAATAAACTCTTCTTTCTATAAGCTTGTAAAAATGCCAAAACAGCCCACAAGAAAATTAATTGTCACATAATTAGGTATTTAAACAGGAAGGCTATCCTGATGTTTTATTTTTTGCTTTATTGCAATGATGTATACTGAATAATAAGGCAGGGTGGGACAAGGTGATAAATTAAGGGAGAAAATAGCTAATGGCACCAAAAGGGGCTGCCCCTGAACCCAGAGCCTGGCAGAAACCAGAACTTGCAGGGAATCACCATGGGGCCTAAAGAAAATAAACACAATTCTACTCAGAAAGCCCTCTTTACTCACTGGTTAAATTAATAATAAATAACCAGAATCCAACAAAGTGTCATTGTAAGCCAGAATTGCCTTTGGAAGAAAAATGTGAAAATGAGGATTTATGAAGAAGTTACATCCTAGGGTCAATACAAATTCAGTCCAATTCCTTCAACCTTCTTCATTTTTCTTACAGAATTCTACTTCTTGTTAATGTTTGTAATAACTGTCCTGTGGCACTGTCGATTCCCAAATCATCAAAGAAAGATCAAATTACAGATCTTCCTCAACCTAAGGTGGGGTTATGCCCTGATAAACCCATTGTAAGTTGAAGATATTATAAGTGGAAAATGCATGTAATACACCTAACCTAGAGCGACTTCACTTTCACTTTTCACTTTCATGCATTGGAGAAGGAAATGGCAACCCACTCCAGTGTTCTTGCCTAGAGAATCCCAGGGACGGGGGAGCTGGTGGGCTGCCGTCTATGGGGTCGCACAGAGTCGGACACGACCGAAGTGACTTAGCAGCAGCAAACTTCATAGCTTTGCCTACCTTAAAATGCCCAGAACACTTACATTAGCCTACAGCTAGCCAAAATCCTTTAACACAAAGCCTCCTTTATAATAAAGTGTGGATTATCACATGTAATTTATTGAATTCTATACTAAAAATGAAAGAATGGTGGAAAGGGTACAAAATGGTTGTACCAATTGTTTACCCTCACGATCACATGGCCGACTGGGACCTGTAGCTGCGATCGTACAGCATATCACTAGCCCTGGAAAAGAGTAAAATTCAAAATTTGAAGCACAACCTCTGCTGAATGTGTTTTTCTTTCACACCATAGTAAAGTGGATAAGTGGTAAGTTGAATCATTATAAGTCAGGGGCCCTCTGTAATGTTTCACGATGCTTCTTACAACAGAGTGGGCTCACATGTTACAGAAGGATGTTTGACAAAGGAGGAAATTACAAGGGCTATCTGACCCACCTCAATTAATCAGAAATTTCAATTAACAGAACCCTGGTTCTGATAATATTCCATTATGATAATGGTGGAAAAGAAAAAGAGAAGGAAAGGAAGAGAAGAAGGAGGAGGAAGAGAAGGAATTTTAATTTCTCAGCAGCTAATAAGGAACACACTTTTCTTTGGTTCTTTCAAGGTAGCCAGCTTGGGGCTAACTATGTAAAAGGTATGCATCAGATACACTTGTTTGGGTAAATTTCTCCTCTCAATACCTGGGGTGGAGGGCATGAATGGAATTTACTCCCTAAAAACAAAGTCTCTTGAGTCAGAAATCAAGCAAGCTTTCAAAGAAAAATGTGCTTATATCAACAAGATACAGGCATCAGCTTGAAGGGTTTCCTGTTGGGGCAATTTACACATCACAAGCATGATAACTGTAAATTGAATATATGAAAACCTATCAGTCTATAATGATACTTGAAAGAAAAAAAGGCCGAAAGAAGTGCTTTGTCACCATCCTTGAAGATTATTATATCAATCTCTTAATTGTAAAATTTGTAATTAATGGGAAAGAATTAGGTATTATCTTGCCTTTCAAGTGCAATCTATATTCTAGGGTAACCAAATAGTCCCAGCTGATGAAAGAACATTTTCCTTTACAGTAAAGTCTTAGCTAATAATAGATGGACTTACAGAATTAGAAAATCACTACTTTGCAATCCCTATCAAGAGAAATGATCCTGGCATGGACCATTAAAAGATGCTAAAATCTGAAGGGAGTAGATGTGGATGTTAACATTCACCTCATAGCTTACAAGAGGGGGAAGCATAACTTTACACAGGAGGGGGTCAGTGCTCTATGTGGGCATCAGTGGTGGACAACCAGGGAACACGCACCTTCTGTGAGGAAGCAACGAAAGGTCTATTAGCTGTGATGTTCTTGCCCAAAGTATTTAGGTTGAGTATAAACAAGCCTTTAGTTCTAACTTCGAGTTTACAAGAAGATAGTGTCTACAGGAACAAGTAAAGCAGTATTGCAAGGGATCAAAAGTCCATAAGGTAGTACATTCTAAAGAACAGCAGGTCTGGTCTCAGCGAATCACTGTTAAGGAAAACAAAAGGGAAGGAGGTTGCTCTGTGTGGTCTTTGATTAGAATCTGATTTGAAAAAACCATTTTGGGAACAGTTGGGGAATTTTTCACACAGACTAGGTATTACATGCAGAGAAGGCGATGGCACCCCACTTCAGTACCCTTGCCTGGAAAATCTCATGGACAGAGGAGCCTGGTAGGCTGCAGTCCATGGGGTCTCGAAGAGTCAGACACAACTGGGCGACTTCACTTTCACTTTCATGCATTGGAGAAGGAAATGGCAACCCACTCCAGTGTTCTTGCCTGGAGAATCCCAGGGATGGACGAGCCTGGTAGGCTGCCGTCTATGAGGTCGCACAGAGTCGGACACGACTGAAGTGACTTAGCAGCAGCAGCAGCAGCAGGTATTATATGATGTTAAGGTATTATTGTCAATTTTGTTAGCTGTGATAGCAGAATTGTGGTGATGTAGGAAAATAATTCCAAATTTCACCACTGGAAACAGCCATTGTTAATACAGATGAATTTCATTTCAGACATTATTTAATGAGTAAAAGAGAAGGAGTGTGAAAATATTTCTATAAAGATAAAAATAATGCTACTATATACCTGTCTCTTATACACATCTCATACNGAATTGTGGTGATGTAGGAAAATAATTCCAAATTTCACCACTGGAAACAGCCATTGTTAATACAGATGAATTTCATTTCAGACATTATTTAATGAGTAAAAGAGAAGGAGTGTGAAAATATTTCTATAAAGATAAAAATAATGCTACTATATACACATTACTATATATGAAATAGATAACCAACAAAGGCCCACAGTATAGTATAGGAAACTGTACTCAGTATTATGTAATAACCCATAGAGGAAAGGAATCTGTAAAAGAATAGATACATATGTATCTGAATCACTTCGCTGCACACCTGAAACTAACACAATATTGTGAATTCACTATACTTTGGTTAAAAATGCAAGAAGTCATTTGTGTATACTAATTTTAAGAAGAAATATTACATTGAAATTTAATTATATTTCCAGAAAAAAAGAGAAACCAAAATTAAACTGAGGAAATGCCTAAACTTTAACTAAATGCTTCTTCACTATAAAAGATTAAGCCCTAGGATTAATAACAAAGATTAAGAAGCACATTTGTTTGTTTTTTAAGTAAATTATGGTGAATCCACACACTTAATGGTTTATCATGGAATTGTTGAAATATTGCTGTCAAGTATTATTTAAAGACAAATACTTGCCGTATATGGTTTTGTATTTTCTATCATTTTTTGGTATTACTTTATTATCTTTTAAATTTATCTTTATTTTTAGTGAAGTATAGTTGCCAAACAACATCATGTAAGTTACAGGCATACAATACAGTGATTCACAACTTTTAAAGGTTATACTTCATGAATAATTATTATAAAATATTGGCTATACTGTATTCACCATGTTGTACAATATATCTTTGTAGCTTCAGTTCAGTTCAGTCACTTAGTCATGTCCAACTCTTTGCAATCCCATGGACTGCAGCACATGAGGCCTCCCTGTCCATCACCAACTCCCGGAGTTTACTTAAACTCCTGCCCATTGAGTCAGTGATGCCATCCAATCATCTCATCCTCTGTTGTCCCCTTCTCCTCCCGCCTTCAATCTTTATACCTAATATTTTGTACCTCTTACTCCCCTACCTCTATATTGCCCCTCCCTTCGTCCCTCTTTTCACTGGTACCACTAGTTTGTTCTCCATATCTGTGATTTAGTTCTTTATTTTAAGAATATAAATTTTTTTTTAAATGTGGAACCCAGAATTGCCCAGAATTGCCAAAGCAAACCAGTGGAAAAAGAGCAAGGCAGGAGGCATAACCCTCTCACACTTCAGACAACAATACAAAGCTACACTAATCAAAATAGCATATTGGCACAAATATAAGACCCAGGAATCAATGCAACAGAATAAAGGGAAACATCATTCCTGTCATTGTGAAACNTTTAGTTCTTTATTTTAAGACTATAAATTTTTTTTAAAATGTGGAACCCAGAATTGCCCAGAATTGCCAAAGCAAACCAGTGGAAAAAGAACAAGGCAGGAGGCATAACCCTCTCAGACTTCAGACAACAATACAAAGCTACACTAATCAAAATAGCATGATATTGGCACAAATATAAGACACAGGAATCAATGCAACAGAATAAAGGGAAACATCATTCCTGTCATTGTGAAACTAGTATATCTTCCTGAGACCTGAACATTGATTGTTTTTATCAGCCTAAATTAGACTATTTCAAAGTATACTATTTTCCCATAATAAGAGAGAAGGAAAGTAGCTATTGATTGTCTCAACTTAAGGTATATATATGAATTTAAAATAAACAAAAAACTTTAAAAATATATACATTTTTAGTTCTTTATTTAGTTCATCTCTTGATTGGCTGGCTTTTATCAAGACATTTTTACAAAGCTCATTAGTGCCTCAAAACACTTATTAAAGCAAAAGAGAGTGGAAAATTATGTATTTCTAATTAGAAAAAAAAAATAACAGAATTTCACACTAGAGAGCATTTATGCAGTTGCACAGAAAGGAATTTCTTTTCAGCTTGACCACAAAGGATGCAGGAACTCATAGTTAATGGTTTTAAGAGCCCCAGGGCAAGGATTTCCAGGAGTGACTTTTGATCTTGATCAGTACTAGCTCTAAGGCTTGAAAGATCAAAAGCATCTAAGCCTCAATTTCCCCATCGAGAAAATGTAAACATCATCTATTTATTGTTGTTGTTCAGTCACTAAGTTGAGTCTAAGTTTTTCTGACCCTTTTGTCCTCCACTATCTCCCAGAGTTTGCTCAAATTCATGTCCATTGAGTTGGTGATGCTATCTAACCATCTTATCCTCTGCCGCTCCCTTCTCCTTTTGCATTCAGTCTTGCCCAGCATCAGGGTCTTTAGCAATGAGTCAGCTCTCTGCATCAGGTGTCCAAAATATTAAAGCTTCAGCTTCAGCAACAGTCCCTCCAATGATTATTCAGTGTTGATTTCCTTTAGGATTGACTGGTTTGATCTCCTCATAGTCCAAGGAACTCTGAAGAGTTTTTTCCAACACCACAGTCCGAAAGCCTCATTTCTTTGGCACTCATCCTTCTTTATGGTCCAACTCTCATATCTGTACATGACTATTGGAAAAACCATAGCTTTGACTACATAGACTTTTGTCTGCAAAGTGATGTCTCTGCTTACTCATGTGTGTTAGTCACTCAGTCATGTCTGACTCTGTGCAACCCCATGAACTGTAGCCTACCAGGCTCCTCTGTCCATGGAATTCTCCAGCAAAAGAACCCCATGGACCGAGGTAGGTATGCTTACTCTTACCTATCTTAAGAAGCAACTGAAAGAGTTAAAGGAGAAAAATCTGTATAAAATGCTAGGACAGTGCCTAACATATAGTTAACTATAAACACTAGCTTACATGACATTCACCAGCACATAGCTCAGTAAATGCTAGCTATCATTCATAATTGAGATTCCTAGGAGGGTAACTTTGATGTCTTCTGATGACGTTAGAAGGAAGTCAAATTAGAGGTAAGGGGTTATCATTCATTGCCTTCCGAGATTTCTAAGGCAGAATTAGCCAGAGTTCTAGAGTTCTGATGCACCATGGGCAGACACCAAGATGAAGTTAAAGCATTTGAAGAATTCATTTGAAAAGTCTCATTCAAGTCTTAAAGCACAATACATCAAGCCAAGTTGTGACTGATACTAAGTAGTATGATCAAGCATTCAGTTCAGTTCAGTCGCTCAGTCTTGTCCAACTCTTTGCAACCCCATGAATCGCAGCTCGCCAGGCCTCCCTGTCAATCACCAACTCCCAGAGTTCACTCACATTCACATCCATCTAGTCAGTGATGCCATCCAGCCATCTCATCCTCTGTCGTCCCCTTCTCCTCCTGCCCCCAATCTCTCCCAGCATCAGAGTCTTTTCCAATGAGTCAGCTCTTCACATGAGATGGCCAAAGTACTGGAGTTTCAGCTTTAGCATCATTCCTTCCAAAGAAATCCCAGGGCTGATCTCCTTCAGAATGGACTGGTTGGATCTCATTGCAATCCAAGGGACTCTCAAGAGTCTTCTCCAACACCACAGTTCAAAAGCATCAATTCTTTGGCGCTCAGCCCTCTTCACAGTCCAACTCTCACATCCATACATGACCATAGGAAAAACCATAGCCTTGACTAGACAGACCTTAGTTGGCAAAGTAATGTCTCTGCTTTTGAATATGCTATCTAGGTTGGTCATAACTTTTCTTCCAAGGAGTAAGCGTCTTTTAATTTCATGGCTGCAGTCACCATCTGCAGTGATTTTGGAGCCCCCCAAAATAAAGTCTGACACTGTTTCCAC
>SJYW01040403.1:157310-170903 GCA_006410735.1 Raphicerus campestris | reverse complement strand
GCCAGCCCAGGTTCGAGGCATGAGACAGGGTGCTCAGGGCTGGTGAGCTGGGATGATCGTGAAGGATGGGATGGGGAGGGAGGTGGTAGGGGGGTTCAGGAACGGGAACACATGTACACCCATGGCTGATTCATGTCAATGTATGGCAAAAACCACTACAATATTGTAAAGTAATTAGCCTCCAATTAAAATAAATGAATAAATTTTAAAATAAATAATTATTTTTAAAAAGAGTCAATGCACATGACAGAGAATGACTTTGCAATGTTTTCTGGTTTTGTTAAAGCAAAATATGCTTCATGGGTCCTTAGGTTGAACCTAATGTCCAGAAGGCAATAGCAGCCTTTAGTAAAGAAATTCAAAACAAGGCCCCAGGAACTTAAGTCAGCTCAAGTCCTGGAGAGAAGCTAAATGTCAGGACCTAGAACCCAACATGGTTACTCTCTCTCCTGTGAGGCAGAGGACTCTCCAGGGCCACTGTCTTGCATGAAGGAACCCAACAATCCATTTCCATCAGACACTCAGCCATCTCAATGCAAGGCCTCCACTTCTTGTAATAGACCATTGACCAGAACCAGACACATGGTGTAGTTGACTCTTGGTGAGTCAGGGAGGTAAAAATGCCTGGAATTGCTGAAAGGAAAACAGAACCAGACAGAACACAGTACTGATAGTATTGATGAGGGACTTGCTGTCTTTCCAGTTCCAACAGAATCCAGCTCTGTTGAATCTCAGTGGGCCCAGGAGTGTGGACAGGGCTTTGGGCTGAGGGGCATCCACAACCTCCTTCATTAAACCTCTACTTAGTGATGCCTCTGTCCTGGGCTCCTCCATAGGCAGATGTGAGGGAACACAGCCCTGCCTTTGGTGAGCTCACACTCCAGAAGCAATGTTGAGCTTAAGTCCTAGGTCCTAGTTTATCATTTCAGTAGCAAAACGTGTTTCTGATCAGCCCCAGGTTCTTGCAACTGCCATTTCCTAGTGTGATCCGAGGAAGCTTACCTCAAACCGGGACACTGAGCTGCCTTTACCATGACAATAATTAGCATCAGTTGCTCAGCACCAAGCTCAAGAGCACAAGCCCGTTTACTGTTTTAGCCCCAGTGGTGCCTCCCTAAGTTTGGCTACTGCAGCAGCCAGATGAGAATGAAATTTCACCAGTGGGAAAAGCCAGTTAGGACAGCCATTCAGCCTTACACAGATCTCATGACTGAACTGGCTGAAACTCTAGTCTGTGTTTGCCAGTGGTTCTCAGCATGTGATCCCTAGAGCAGCAGCATCACCTGGACACTGGTGAGACATGCACAATCTCAGGCCCCACACTTGACCCACATATTTAGAAACTAGGGGGTGGGATCCAACCATGCGTGTTTTAACAAGGCAATTCTTGCACATAAGTTGGAAACTCAGTGGCGTATGGGATTGAGAAACCACTGAGAAACAAGCTTGAGGCTGGAAGCTAGCTTTTCATGTCGGAAGAGCCCATCACACAGCCTTGGGAAGCAGGTAGAGTTATAGGTCCTTGAGGTTTTATTCTGTTTGCATCATTTGAAGAGATTGCCAAGACAGCATATCCTGGTGGTTTGCATTTCTAGGTGCAGATTAGAAACATATGAGAGCTGTTTGAACATGGGCCCAACCTCAGAGATTCTGATTCAGAGAGTCTGGGCTGGGACCCAGACAGGCACAATTTGTTGAAAGCATCCCCTTGTGTGTACCTGTTAAGTCACTCAGTCGCATCTGACTCTTCGCCAGGCTCCTCTATCCACGGAATTCTCCAGGCAAGAATACTGGAGTGAGTGCTGTGCCCTCCTCCAGGGGATCTTCTTGACTCAGGGATCAAATCCACATCTCTTATGTTTCCTGCTTTGGCAGGCAAGTTCTTTACCACCAGTGCCACCTGTGAATCTGTCTATGCAGCCAACCTGAGGACTATTGATTCAAACTGGAGTGAGGTTGAGAAATGGGGGTGATAAGTCCCCTGGCACATCCCTCCCTGGGTTTTGGCTCTTATGATTTTGAGAGGGGAAACTTACTTGGACATAGGCCCAACTATACTTTGGGGCAGGAAAGTGGAATCTGTTTAATTCCCATGAAAGGCTCTCTACATAACTTCCCAAATATCCATGGTAGAGCCTCACACTAAAGATTGTAGATAGTCTGATCCTCCCTCCCTAGCCCCCAACTTCCCACCCCCACCATAAAGCCTAACATAACATAACTGCTTTGCATGGGACTAGCATTCAGGCTTTCTCCTGTCTGGGTAGGACAAATTTCTTAAAGATAGGAAGAAACATCAAATTAATATTAATATCAAATCAATCCCCCTCAATAAGAATCACTCTGGTGTGACAGGTCTCATCACCAGCCCATGCCATCTCCCAATTCAGCATATTAATGCTGCACTGACCTTCCTAACCCTATCTGTGTGATCGGCCAGGTACCATGAATAATAAAACAGATGTAGGACCAGACATAGTCTCCCTTCCTCCATCTGGGACTAGGTTTTGGACCAGGCTGCTGTGGCCTGTCACTTCCCAGCAAGCTTGGTGCATTTTGGATTTTCTACTGTGTCAGAAGCAGAAGCCACCAGACTTTCCAGGGAAACCCAGTTACATCATCATCAGATATTTTCTTGTCCTTCACCAGAGAAAGAAAGAAAGAAAAAAAGAAAGAATCAGACGAAACCCCTTGAAGGCAGTGAGCACTCTACTTGATAATGAAGAGTATTGCTTAATGCTTTCTCTATCAGTAAATGGCCTCAGTGACTATTATTTTCAGCAACCTGACCCATCTCTTGCTTTCTCTGTTACCACATCAAAGGCTAAGGGATTCCTTAGAGAATATAGCTTGAGAAAACCAGGCTTTCCCCTTGCCTCACCTGTGGGAAATAACAATCTTCTGTCAAATCTTCCTGTGTGATGGGGTAAGTTATCTAACTTTTCTGCATGTCAGTTTTCTCATCTGTAAAATGGGGATACTATTAGGAGCCCACCTCAGTTTCATGTAAGCTGCCCAATAAACAGCTGCTGAATGAAAGAAAGAGCTAGGAATAAGGGGAAGCAATGCCAGCTATAATCCAGAACCACAGGACTATCTTGCACAGCTGGTGGTTGGGTAGAGGCTAGACAGTTTACCCAGTCCTTTATTCCAGACCACACCTTCCCGGCCAGGATGCTTGAGGATGTGGCTCCTTTTCCTGGCTTTACCCTATCTTTTTTACCCTGTCCAATGCCAGAGCCCCACTGGTGCCCAGGAAGGAGGAGTTTTTGTCCTTCTCCCCCTGGTTGGGCACAAGCTATGGCCTCAGACCAAGGCTGCGCCTGGCCTCCTGAGTTGTCTGACTCATGATGGATACTCACTTCATTTCGGGCCTCTTTCTCCCTCAAGCCTCTTCTCTCTCAGGAACAGCCAGGTCCTCCCATGCCTTTTGCTTTGGGAAAAGTTTTCAGACCACATCTCTTGAGAGTTCTTAGTATTAACAGATACATTTGGTTTTGAGAAAGACATTGAAGTTAAAGTTACATCTTTAGGAGCCTCTTAGTAGTCAAAAGCAATCAAGTATCATCATCATCATCATAATAGCTCATTTAACTGTTCTATGAACTCTTTGTCAGATTAACTCATTTATTCCTTATACGAACTATGTATGGCAGGGAGTATCACTACCATTACACAGATAAGGAAACCAAGGCACTGAGATGCTGAATAATTTGCTCAAGTTTAGACAACTAGCAAGTCATAGGCCTGGTTTATAAATCCAAGCAATTTGTGACTTTAACCACTATGCTGTGCCTCCTAATGTGCTCCTGCATCTTCCCTGTCCCTGCATAATTTGAACCTTTAATGAGGGCAAGGAAGCTTAGCAACATATCCAATCTGTTGGGAACAATGATTGGTAAATCTAAAATAGAATGGGGAGGCTAGAAATGCTCAAATTCCACACCTTGTTATTTTTCAGACTCTCTGAAAATTGGTTTCTAGTAACATCTATCATGGTGGAAAGACCATAAACTTTGGATTCACAGAGATCAAGATACGTTGTTTCTGGTATGAATTCTGTTTATTATGACCTGGGGCAAGTCATTTATGCTCTCTAGCCTCAATTTCCTCATCTTTAAATTGGGGATAATAACTCATTAGCTTCCAGTCCAACAATTTGCCTTTTAACTCCTCTATCCTGGCAAATCTGTAAATATAAAAATAGCACAATTTTCAGCCTTGAGGCCAGCTGGGTGCAGGTGTCTCTGCCAGTGAGAGACACTGGAAGGAGATTAAAAGCCACAGGAAAAGAGTCACTTTTCTGCTTCTGATTCTGAAAGTGGGAGGAGAAGGACAGCAGTAATTGCTATGGAAGCCCCAGAGGATAGTTATGGATCACTGCAATAAAGGAAATGATTACTGTAACAGCAGGATAGGGTGATGGTGGGAATGATGACTATAAGACAATGGGTGAGATGTCTGTTTCTGACTTTCCTGGAGACATTGCAGAAAGAACATGACAAACTTAGGTTTTTAATCTCTCAATTCCAGGTCTCATCAGAATGAGAGAGATTCTGTGATGGCACTAAAGGAATCTTTTATCTTTTCAGCCACAGGTCTGATGTTGTCATTGTTCTGTCACTCAGTCATGAGTGACTCTTTGTGACCCCATGGACTGCAGCATACCAGGCTGCCAGGTCCTGCACCATCTCCCAGAGCTTGCTCAAACTCATATCCATTGAGTCCGTGATGCCATCCAATCATCTCATCCTCTATCATTCCCTTCTCTTCCTGCCTTCTATCTTTCCCAGCATCAGGGTCTTCCAATGAGTTGGCACTTCATATCAGGTGGCCAAAATATTGGGGTTTCAGCTTCAGCATCATTCCTTCCAATGAATATTCAGGGTTGATTTCCTTTAGGATTGATTGGTTTGATCTTTTTGCAGTCCAAGGGACTCTCGAGTCTTCTTTAATACCACAGTTTGAAAGCATCATTCTTTGGTGCTCAGTCTTCTTTATGATACAGCTCTCACATCCATAGATAACTACTGGAAAAACCATAGCTTTGACTATACCATCTGACATCCTACCAAAATTCTATCCTATTGGAGAATTACAATGTGATTTGAATTCATGAACTCATCAGATATTTTATGTGAGACTTTGAGGATTGAAGGAACTGGTGGAACACTGAGAATTGGAATGGGATCATTTGAATGGATTCAAACATATTTGTTGTAGTTGTTCAGTTGCTCAGTTGTGTCTGACTCTGCAATCCCATAAACTGTAGCATGCCAGGCTTCCCTGTCCTTCACCACCTCCTAGATTTGCTCTAACTCACGTCCACTGAGTGGGTGATACTATCCAACCATCTCATCCTCTGTCATCTCCTTCTCCTCCTGCCCTCAGATTTCCCAGCATCAGGGTCTTTTCCAATGAGTCAGCTCTTTACATCAGGTGGCCAAAGTATTGGAGCTTCAGCTTCAGCATCAGTCCTTCCAATGAATATTCAGGTTTGTTTTCCTTTTGGATTGACTGGTTGGATCTCCCTGCTGTCCAAGGGACTCTCAAGAGTCTTCTCTCCAGCACCACAGTTTGAAAGCATCAGGACTTTGGTGCTCAGCTTTCTTTATGATCCAACTCTCACATCCATACATGACTACTGGAAAAACTATAGCTTTGACTAGATGGATCTTTGTCAGCAAAGTGATGCCGCTACTTTTTAATATGCTGTCTAGGTTTGTCATAGGTTTCCTTCCAAGGAGCAAGTATCTTTTAATTTCATGGCTGCAGTCACCATCTGCAGTGATTTTGGAGCCCAAGAAAATAAAGTCTGTCACTGTTTCCATTTTTTCCATACTGATTTGCCATGAAGTGATGGGACCAGAGGCCATGATCTTAGTTTTTTGATAAAATTTGAGAAACTCTTCATCCTCCAAGTCTTCTTGTCAGTCCTTCCTCCTCCAGCTGAGAAAACTAGTCTTCTTTTGCAAGAAGGTGTTATTAATAACCTTACCCAAGGCAGTTTCCTTACAAAAGGATGCATATTCCTCTCAAGATTTACTCTCTCCATCTTTAATGGCCTCCAAACTCAGATCCACTCTGATATCAGATTCTAGCAATTCTAGAGATAAAATCTTAAAAGTATGACCTTAGAAGATACAGCTTTGTACACCTAAATAATTGAAGTTTTTTTCATTTACATTGGTTAAACTCTATATACATGGAAATGGACTATAAGGTTGTAAGACCAAGGAAGATGAACAAAATATTGAGTTGGGCCGATTTGAGATATATACCAGAGATGTATACTTGGACTTCATATATCTCCTTTTAGGAAGAGGGTAAAAGTATGTTAGTATGTATAAGGGATGGTTGCATTGTATTAAGTGGAAGCATTGAATTTGGTAATATTGCTGATGAAAGTTTAANTACCAGAGATGTATACTTGGACTTCATATATCTCCTTTTAGGAAGAGGGTAAAGTATGTTAGTATGTATAAGGGATGGTTGCATTGTATTAAGTGGAAGCACTGAATTTGGTAATATTGCTGATGAAAGTTTAAAAGCGCAAAAAAGTATATATAGATGCTTCAGTAACCAAAGGGGTGAACTGTTCCAGATATTTATCTTTGGCTCTCAGCCCACACTTGTTCTTTTATACTCTTCTGTGTATAGAAGACCAGAATCTTTAAAACTACATTTCCCAAACTCCCTTGCCAGATGACTTCTGGTAAAGTCTGCCAAAGATTGGAAGTCAGATGAAAGAAAAAACTATTTTTCTGCTTCTGGACCTAGCAACAACCTCACTGGGACTATAGCCTCATGCAAGTGACCAGTTTCCTGAAACAGTGATGAGTGTTACAACAACAGGTTGTAGCAATAGCAGCAACAGCAGGTCTCTGCAACAGTGACCGTGGTTACCACAACTGAGGCAGTTGCTGTAGCAGGGGTGCAGGGAGGGGCATTCAAGGTGTGTGCTCAGCAGTAATAGCACGGGTTCTACCCTTCATACAAGTTCAGCCATAAAGCTGTCAGTCTCAGTAGTGAGCCCACACCAATGGGCTCTGAGTAACATCAATTTCCCTTTTGTTCCTCCAGACCTTACAACTTTTGTAAACAATCTTCTGTATTAAATTATCTCTGTCTGAAATAACTAGTTGGATAAATAACTAGTTGGATTTCTGCTTTACTGACTGGACACTGACTGACACAGAGGAATCTTATCTTCTTCTTCATATGGTTGTTGTGAATGTTAAAGGGGATAAACATGATGAACATAAAAAGTGCTCAGTCTAGCATCCAACACAAAGAAAATGTTTCAAANTCAGGTACTTTGACTGTATAACAAACCACCCCAAATCCTAGAGCTTAAAACAACAGTTTATTTCATTCATGATTTTGTGGGCTGATAATTTGTGCTGGGTTCAGTTATATGGGTTTTCTGGTCTTAGCTGGACTCACTCATGTACTTGCAGCTAGTTTCCAGTCACACAGTATGAAGTGAGCTCCAGAATCCATGAGGCAAAGACCTACAACTCCTTTCCATTAGCTGTAGGTCTCCAAATAGGACAAACAGGATTCATTAAAAATGACTGATCTCTACACTACAGAGGAGACAGCAACAAAAGGAAAGATGTTCAGGAAAAATTTTCTGACTTTCCTCAAGCCTTTCTAGAACACTTTTCTCTCCATCCTCAATTTCTTATTCCTGGGTTCTTCATAGCCTTCTATGGAAGATTCTTTTCTGACTTTCTATATGTAGGGCTTTGTGACTTCCCCTCTCTACATCTCTTTCCCCCACATTTACAGTCATTCTCCTAAATCTTTGTTTAACCCGTACTCTGGCCCTAGGACTGTCTCTTCCCTTCCCCCTTCCCCTCCTTTCCTCCCCCCAAGATCCTCCTTCATGCCTCTTGCTCCTTATGCTATTTGTTATCAAAAAGGCCCTGAATTGCTTTGAAAGGTGACTGTGGTGCTTATGTGAGGTGCGTTTGCATGAAAGGAAGGAAAGAAAAACTAGACAAAATGAATCTGTCTTAACAGTTTCTCCTATTTCTGGAAATCCCTAGAAAACTTCCAGTGTCTAAGCCCTTACTGGGGCTCAGGGAAAATTATGCCTTTTTTTGTCATTACTGTCATTTTAATTTTTTCTCAGTTAATTTTGTTGCAGGTAGGGCAACAGTAAATTTCTGCACAGTGTTTTGCTACAAGTACTCAATATTTTAAATACATGATAGGTTAGATAAACTTGGGGTTTCCCTGATTGCTCAGACAGAGATCTGGGTTCAATCCTTGGGCCAGGAAGATCCCTTGGAGAAGGAAATGGCAACCCACTCCAGGATTCTTGCCTGAAGAATTCCATGGACAGAGGAGCCTGGCGGGCTATAGTTCACGGGGTTGCAAAGAGTTGGACACAACTAAGCGACTAACACTTTAGGTAAACTTTGTGGATTCTAACAACATTTCTAATGCATTTTCTACACAAGAACATTTGTAAATTTCCAAACTGATTTTCAAAACTTTTCTTGAAGACAACTAGTTATAAGTTGAGAATGTCTTTGTCTTACACTAGATTCCCAAGAAAGAGTCTGAGATAAGAATTTATGCTGAAGGTGTTCCTGAAAGGGCCTGAGAGTGGATTCTTGTCTAACACTTAGAAATGAATTGTCCAAGGAGACACATATACTGACAAAGGAAAGACTTTATCGCAAACGGGTACTTGATCAGAGAACTGTAGGGTGAGGGAACCCAGGGGGGCTGCTCTGCTATGCGGTTCACAATCTTAGGTTTTAAAGTAACAGGGTTATCTTTCTGGGTTGTCTCTGGCCAGTCATCTCGCTTGTGCACATATTTGGTTTGACTTGGGATCCTTCTTGGCAGTGCTCACATGTTTCAGCCAAGATAAATTCCAGCGTGAGGCTTTCTGAGAGATTGGCAAGACACTTTATAGGCTGGTGTCTCCTCCCTCCTTTTGGCCCCTCCCAAATTCTCCCGGTTAGATTTTGGCAACAGCACAAAGTTCCCTACTGGGACCTACTGTTCTGAGACAACTCATGCAAACAAATATTTTCATGCCTGACCAAGGCAGGCAGTTTCAATCAATGGTTGCTAACAAAGAGATTCATTAGAATATATTATCAGAGAAATCAGAAAAGGAATGAGGAAAGTGAACCAAGAAAAGGATGGAGAGGGAGCACAGGTGTCACCCTTCAGTCGAGGGCTAAGCTCAAGGGGCTGAATATCCTCTGGCATGTGGGGTTCCCTGTGGCCTCAGGCAAAATGGGTTTTAAGTAGCCAGAGGAAAGCCCTCATACAAAGAAGCACTAGTTCCAGCTGTTGGGGATGAAAGCATCCAAGGAACCAGACACGGGAGAATGGTAAAGGACTTGAGGGGATATTAGTGAAGAATTGATCATGAATGCTGCCTTCCTGCATTATGGACTTTTGTTACTGTTTCATAAATGTTTGCCCTTGTTTCTGGAATGAATATGACTTCATGGATATAATCTTTTTAAGACAATAAAATTACCTTTTCTCCTGGTGCCCAATGTGTTCTTCAGCCTTAACATTTTTTTCTCTTCTGTTTTCCTTCTTTTCCTCCTTACATTTTCATAAAAAAAAAAAATACAATAATAGTTAGCATTTATGGAGTACTTAATATGGCCAGGTACTTGTTTGTTTTTATTTGTAGTGTGCTTGGTATGATCCAGGTATGTAATTTAATTAATACTATAATTAATAATGAATTAATAATTAACAATTAATTCATTGATTCATTTCATTTAATACTCATAAAAATCCCCCTGAGATGAATAATACTGTTATCCTCACTTTTAACTAGAGGATTGTACACAGATTAAATAACAGGCCGATAAGTGAATGTGGACCTATCTGCCTTTTTCTTCCTTTCCCCTCTGCTTGTCATCCTCTCCTACTCACACACACACAGTTATTTTAATGCCCATTCATTATAATGGGATTCATTTGCAGATATCAAGTCCCAGTGAGTTTATCAAGGAGGGAGTAAGCCTCCTTGGTTAAAATAACACTGTGCAATAGGACAGAAAATAAGCTGTCACGGCAAACTAGCCATCTTTTACTTTCACAACATACAAAGGAGCCACCTTTGAGCCAGCCAGAAGTTGCCAAAGGCTTTAACAGAAATCAGGTATCAGTGAGTTTCACCTGCTGCTCACCTGGTACCCCACAGAGCCCCCAAATGTGGGGCAAGATCCTCCCTCTGGTCATTCCCCAGGTCATTCCTCTCGATGGTCCAGTCAACTCAGATATTTGTCCAGAAAGTGAAGATGTTTAGTTTGCCATGACATCTTATTTTCTGTTTCACTGCACAATGCTATTTTCAGCAGGGCAACCAAGCTCTCAGATAAACTTTGAGAACATTTGAGCCAGCTTGACAGTGAAAAGATTCAGTGCATTCCAAGTTTTATTTATTTATTTATTTATTTCACTTTATTCCATGTTTAGTATGACTGAGTAACCAGTTCAATAAAAAAAAAAAAAAAAAAGTGGGGTGGGAAGTCACTGTGCATTGTATAATAAAGCAGCCCAGGTTACTGCAGACTATATCCTAACAGGTCCAATATTCCTTTCAAAGTACAGATTCTAAACATAGATTAAGCATGATGGGCAGCCGATAGTTCATCCCAATTCACATTATGGCTCTGAATAGGAACAAGCAAGGGTGTCCCTCTTCAGATAGTCAGAAGGCGCATGCCTTCAAGGACCACCTTAACTAGGCAATGCAGAAGCAAAAGAAAAAACTCTCAGTAAGGGCTCAATCCTCACTGGCAAAAGAACAAAGACATTAAAATCTGCAACCAGCTTCCCCCAGTCTTAGGTATGACCACAGGAGCTGACAGTATTTCCAGCAGGGGGCCAGGAGTCAAAGCAAGGCCACCTCATCGCTTGCTGTAGGTAGTCCCCTTCAGCATCTCCCACTTTTTGGTCTATTGGTTTGGCCAAGTTTGTTAGAGTTTTTCTGTATAATGTTATATAAAAACCTGAATAAACTATAAGGGCAATCCAATAGTTTTCAGAGAGCTTTTTTGCACTTCCTATTTCATTTAGGAGAGATTGGATTTGAATTTTATTTACCACCCTCTCTGGCACCCTGGGGTTGAGGTAATGCGGAATTAAAAACCTGAGAATTGGAAGGGGCTGGGGAAGTCACTGAGTTCCCATTCAGTGTGAAAATTCTTCTCTTGGATACAAAAAATGGTGGTGGTCTCACTACCTTGTATTTCTGTCTATAAAATTGTTGAACAGTATTTTCCTGTGTACACAGGTTCAATCCCTGGGTTAAAAAGATCCCCTGGAGAAGGGCATGGCACCCACTCCAGTATGCTTGCCTAGAGAATCCCATGGACAGAGGAGCCTGGTGGATATGGTCCACAGGGTCACAAAGAGCTGGACACGACTGAACGACCTAGTACACACACATAAGGAATAGGCCACGTCATTTTGGAGCTGGTGAGTTCAACAGATAGTATCACAGGTGTTAAGTGGGTAAAACTGTAAGAAGCCATATTTAAGACAAAGACAATTCAAATAAAATCACACAGCCAGAAACTACACAGGAAAATATATGCATGTGCTAAGATTCCATATGCCACTGGGCAACTAAGCCCATGTGCCACAATTACTAAATCCACAATTACTAAATCCACACCAGCAGCACTTCATTTAATAAATGCCAACATGGAGGTATATGTAGATAAGAGGTAGCATAAGGGTAATTACTTAACTCTTCCACAATAGGGAAGGAGGGAGAAAGAATTAATGAATGTACTAAATAATCCAAGTACAGAAGAATGACTAAGAGTGGGCCAGGGTGCAAGAGGGGGAAGAGACCTTAGATGTGTGTGATGGGTAATAAGCCCCGAAAAGTCAAGCAGGGCCAGAGCACAGAGCTCCTATGAGCCCTGCTCAGGGGTTGAGTTTTATTCCCCAGGTAACAGAGCTACAGAAGCATTTTCAGAAGGGGAATGATTTTTTTAAATTGACACTGTCACCAGTTCACATGGTCTTCAAGCATCTCATCCATCCTCCATCAGCATGGACAGCCTGGGGCAAACTCCTCAAATCATATTGCTTCTATTTTCCCTCTTTCAAAAATCATTTCACAGTCATTGTAAAGAAATTCAGGCATTACAGTGGTTTATGGAGATAAATATGAAAGAAGTTTTTTACCTTTTCTTGTGACTCATTCTCTTTCAGAGACAATTGATGAGCATCCTTCCAGTCTTTATTTATTATATGTATGTGTCTTTGTTTATTATAGATAGCCACATATCTGTGTCTATCTATACAAGATTTTTTAATATCTAAGTGAAATCATATCATGTGACTTACTTTTTCATGTGACAGTATTCTTGGAAACCTTTCCATACCAATTCATATAGACATCCCTCTTTTGACATCAGCATAATATTCTATACTATAGCTGTATTACAGTTAATTTAGTCATGCCTTGTAGACATTTAAGTTGTTGCCAATATTTTCTATTTCAAAACTATAAAATAATTAATATTTTGTGCAATTTTTATATATACTTTGCAGCTAAGGGCTTCCCCGGTGGTTCAGATGGTAAAGCATCTGCCTGCAATGCAGGAGACCCAGGTTCGATTCCTGGGTCGGGAAGATCCCTTGGAGAAGGAAATGGCAATCCACTCCAGCACTCTTGCCAGGAAAATTCCATGGATGGAGAAGCCTGATAGGTGGGAACCTAGATTAGATGATCCCCAAGTCCAAAATCTTCATCTTTGCACTGTACGAACTCTGCATGAAAACATCTTGAACTGCAGGTTTATAGATTTTATCAGATTTGGAAAAAAAATTGTATTCCTTATTTCTTCAACTATTTTTATGTCCCCCTTAACTTTTTCCTTTTCTGGGACTCTCATTCCACACATACCAACCAGGCCACTTGCTTTCGACCCACAACTTACTATGCTGAGGTGTTTTTTTGTTGTTTTTTGGTTTTTTTTTTTTTTATCATTTTTCTCTCTCTACTTGATTTTGAATACTCTCTATTGCTATCTCTTCAAGTTTATATTTCATGATGAAAACCTTTCTGAGTCTCTTTATCTTTTTCTTCTGTTGGCTGTGCCACATAGTTTGCAGGATCTTCGTTCCCCTCATCCCACACTCCACCCTGGCCACCCCAACTTAGGTATCAAATTGGTCACTTTAATCAATACAAGCAAAGTAATGGAAATAACTTCAAATTCCTATTATAATCAAACTTAGGCCCAAGTTTGGAACCAGAGATCAAATTGCCAAAAGCTAGAGAATTCCAGAAAAATATCTACTTCTGCTTCATTGACTATGCCAAAGCCTTTGACTGTGTAGATCACAACAAACTGTAGAAAATTCTTTTAAGAGATGGGAATACCAGATCACTTTACCTCTTGAAAAATCTGTATGCAGATCAAGAAGCAACAATTAGAACTGGACATAGAATAATGGACTGGTTCCAAATTGGGAAAGGAGTACATCAAGGCTGTATATGTCACCCTGCTTATTTAACTTACATGCAGAGCACATCATGTGAAATGCTGGGCTGGATGAAGCACAAGCTGGAATATT
>SJYW01040403.1:127565-150899 GCA_006410735.1 Raphicerus campestris | reverse complement strand
TTGCATCTATGTTCATCAGTGATATTAGCCTGTAGATTTCTTTTTTTGGTGGCATCTTTGTCTGATTTTGGTATTAGGGTGATTGCGGCCTCATAGATTGAGTTTTGGAGTTTACCTTCCTTCCTCTGCAATTTTCTGGAAGAGTTTGAGTAGGATAGGTGTCAGCTCTTCTCTTAATTTTGGTAGAATTCACCTATGAAGCCATCTGGTCCTGGGCCTTTGTTTGAATATTTTTTATTACAGTTTCAATTTCTATGTTTGTGATGGGTCTGCTAAGATTTTCTATTTCTTCCTGGTTCAGTTTTGGAAGGTTATACTTTTCTAAGAATTTTTCCATTTCTTCTAAGATGTCCATTTCACTGGCATATAGTTGCTGATAGTAGTCTCTTATGGTCCTTTGTATTTCTGTGTTGTCTGTTGTGATTTCTCCATTTTAATATCTAATTTTGTTGATTGATTCCTCTCGCTCTTTTCCTTGATGAGTCTGGCTAATGGTTTGTTTATTTTATCTTCTCAAAGAACCAGCTTTTACCTTTGTTCATTTTTGCTATAGTCTCCTTTGTTACTTTCTCATTTATTTCTGCCCTAATGTTTATGATTTCTTTCCTTCTACTAACCATGGGGTTCTTCATTTCTTCATTTTCCAGTTGCTTTAGGTGTAGAGTTAGGTTATTTGATTTTTCTCTTGTTTCTTGAGGTAAACTTGTATTGCTATGAACCTTTCCCTTAGCACTGCTTTACTGAATCCCATAGGTTTTGGGTTGTCATGTTTTCATTTTCATTTGTTTCTATGTATATTTTGATTTCCTTTTTATCTTTTCCATGATTTGTTGGTTATTCAGAAGCATGTTGTTTAGCCTCCATATGTTTGAATTTTTAATCTTTTTTTTTTTCTTTCCTGCATTTGACATCTAATCTTACTCCATTGTGATCAGAAAGGATGCTTGGAATGATTTCAATTTTTTTTAATTTACCAAGGCTAGATTTATGGCCCAGGATGTGATCTATCCTGGAGAAGGTTCCGTGTGCACTTGAGAAAAAGGTGAAATTCATTGTTTGGGGGTGAAATGTCATATAGATATCAATTAGGTCTACCTGGTCCATTGTATCATGTAAAGCTTGTGTTTCCTTGCTAATTTTCTGTTTAGTTGATCTATCCATAGGTGTGAGTGGAATATTAAAGTCTCCCACTATTATTGTGTTACTGCTAATTTCCCCTTTCATACTTGTTAGCATTCGCCTTAAGTACTGAGGTGCTCCTATGTTGGGTACATATATATTTATTATTGTTATATCTTCTTCTTGGATTGATCTTTTGATCATTATGTAGTGTACTTCTTTGTCTCTTTCCATGAACTTTATTTCAAAGTCTATTTTATCTGATATGAGTATTGCTACTCCTGATTTATTTTGGTCTCCATTTGCATGAAATATCTTTTTCCAGCCCTTCACTTTCAGTTTGTATGTATCCCTTGGTTTGAGATGGGTCTCTTGTAGATAGCATATATAGACAGCACATATATGGGTCTCTTTTTATATCCATTCAGCCAGTCTTTGTCTTTTGGTTGGAGCATTCAACCCATATACATTTAAGGTAATTATTGATAAGTATGATCTTGTTGCCATTTACTTTGTTGTTTTGGGAATGAGTTTATAAGCCTTTTCTGTGTTTCCTGTCTAGAGAAGATACTTTAGCATTTGTTGAAGAGCTGGTTTGGTGGTGCTGAATTATCTCAGCTTTTGTTTATCTGTAAAGCTTTTGATTTTTCTTTCATATTTGAATGAGATCCTTGCTGTGTATAGTAATCTGGGTTGTAGGTTTTTCTCTTTCATCACTTTAAGTAATGTCCTGCTGTTCCCTTCTGGTCTGAAGAGTTTCTATTGAAAGATCAGCTGTTATCTTTATGAGGATCCCCTTGTGTGTTATTTGTTGCTTTTTCCCTTGATACTTTTAATATTTGCTCTCTGTGTTTGATCTTCATTAATTTGATTAATATGGTGTATTTATTTATTGTTAATTTGGAGTGTTTCACCTTGGGTTTATCCTGTTTTGGACTCTCTGTATTTCTTGGACTTGAGTGGCTATTTCCTTCACTATTTTAGAGAAGTTTCAACTATTATCTCCTCAAGTGTTTTCTCATGCCCTTTCTTTTTGTCTTCTTCTTCTGGGACTTCTATGATAGAAATGTTGGGGTATTTAACATTGTCCCAGAGGTCTCTGGGGTTGTCCTCATTTCTTTTAATTCTTTTTTCCTCTCATTTATTTCCAACATTCTATCTTCTACCTCACTTATCCTATCTTCTGCCTCAGTTATCCTACTGTTGGTTCCCTCCAGAGTGTTTTTGATCTCAGTTATTGCATTATTCATTATTGACTAACTCTTCTTATTTCTTCTAGGTCCTTGTTAAACTTTTCTTACATCTTTTCAATCCTTGTCTCTAGTCTATTTATCTGTAACTCCATTTTGTTTTCAGGATTTTGGATCATCTTCACTATCATTATTCTGAATTCTTTTTCAAGTAGGCTCCCTATCTCCTCCTCTTTTGTGTGGTTTGGTGGGCATTTATCATGTTCCTTTACTTGGTGAATATTTCTCTGCCTTTTCATTTTATTTATATTGCTGTGTTTGGGGTGCCCTTTCTGTAGACTGGAAGTTTATGGCTCCTCTTTATTGTGTAGCCTGCTCCCTATGGGTAGGGTTGGACTAGTGGCTTCAAGGTTTCCTGGCTAGGGGAACTTATGTCCGTGTTCTGGTGGGTGGAGCTGGATCTTTTCTCTCTGAATTGCAATGAAGTCTCCAGGAGTGAGTTTTGGGGTGTCTATTGGTTTGGCATGGCTTTGGGCAGCCTGTCTTTTAATGCTCAGGGCTGTGTTCCTGCTTTGCTGGAGATTTCGCGTGGTATGTCTTGCTTTGGTACTTATTGGCTCTTGGGTGGAGCTTGGTTTCAATGTAGGTAATGGAGGCTTTTGGATGAGCTCTTATCTATTAATGTTCCCTGGAATCAGGAGTTCTCTGATGTTATCAAGTTTTGGATTTAAACCTCCTGCCTCTGGCTTTCAGTCTTATTCTTACAGTAGCCTCAAGACTTCTCCATCCATACAGCATCAATGATAAGACATGTAGATTAATGGTGAAACAATTCTCCACAGTGAGGGACACCCAGAGAGGTTCACAAAGTTACATGGAGAAGAGAAGAGGGAGGAGGGAGATAGAGGTGACAAGGAGGAGGGAGAAGAGGGGGAGTCAAAAGGGGAGAGAGCAGTCTAGCCAGTAATCAGTTCCCTATGTGGTCTCCACAGTCCGGAACACCCAGAGAGGTTCACAGAGTTACATAGAAAAGAGAAGAGGGTGGAGTGAGATAGAGGCAACCAGAAGAAGAAGAGGGAGAATCAAAAGGAGAGAGACAAATCTAGCCAGTAATCAGTTCTCTAAGCGTTCTCCACAGCCTGGAACACCCAGAGAGATTCAGAGTTAAGTAGAGAAGAAAAGGGGAAGGGAAGAGATAGAAGTAACCTGGGGGAGAAAAGGGAGAGTCAAAAGAGGAGACAGCAATCAAGCCAGTAAACACACCGCTAAGTGAAAATGGATACTGAAGATTAAATTCTTAAAGGTTAAAAATTGATGACAAATAGTACTGGAGTGGGTTGCCATTTCCTTCTTCAGGGGATCTTCCCGACCCAGGGATCGATCCCTGGTCTCCTGCATTCCAGGCAGACACTTTAACCTCTGAGCCACCAGGGAAGTGCCTATCAAAAAACAAAGACTAAAAATCTAGAGTAGGGTTAGACACTCAAAAATACAATATTAAAAATACAAAACAAAATCAATCACAAAATTATAAAATACATATATGAAATTTTATTTTAAAATAGTCTTTTGCAAGATAATAGGTTATAAAAATGAAAAATAAATAATAAAGAACTTACATTTTTTTTTTAATTAAAAAGTAATAATAGNGCATTCCAGGCAGACACTTTAACCTCTGAGCCACCAGGGAAGTGCCTATCAAAAAACAAAGACTAAAAATCTAGAGTAGGGGTTAGACACTCAAAAATACAATATTAAAAATACAAAACAAAATCAATCACAAAAATTATAAAATACATATATGAAATTTTATTTTAAAATAGAGTCTTTTGCAAGATAATAGGTTATAAAAATGAAAAATAAATAATAAAGAACTTACATTTTTTTAAATTAAAAAGTAATAATAGAAAAAATATATCTAGGAATTTCTCTGGAGCTGTTGAGGGGAGTGTGGGGTCAGTTCAGTTTCAGATAGTTCCTTGTTCCAGCTTATATTTGTTCTCAAGGTCTATAGGCCCCCTTCCAATGCTTAGTCAATGTTAACTACAGGGTTTTAATCTGCTGCACCTGTCAGTTCCAGAATGGTTCCCTCTTCTTTGTTCAATTTGGCTTCCTCTGTTTGCAAGTCTCTTCAATGTCTAATTTCCACCCTGACACAAGGAGGCAAAGGTGGTCACTTATTTAGGCTCACTTGTTCACTTGTGTTGTGGAGAGGGAGGAATACAGCAAATAAATATCTCTGGCTTGTGTGGGGAGTGCTCACAGTGTATGGACCACACTCGTGGCATGTGCTCTCCAGGTCTATACTGCTCAGACTCTAGGGTGCTCTGCAGGGGCACCGTCCAAAGTGAGCCCTGTATTTTGTACACTTCCCAGGTCTAAGCCACTCAGGTTCAGGTTCTCAGGTACTCCACAAGGGTACAGCCTCGATTGGGCATGCGTTTTGTGCCCTTCCAAGGTCCAAGCAGCTCAGGCAACCAGCTACTTGGAAAGCACACTATCCCAGGTAGGCCGTGTGCTTTCATCTCCCCAGTCCCCATCACTTGGTTTCCTGGGTGGCCTGCACACCATCTCAGGTGTGCTGTGTGTCTCCTCTGGGGAGCTGATCTCAGGCTGCAACTCTCCCGGCAGATGTCAGCCACACAGGATCACAGGAAGACGTGGTTAGCAACTGGGAGTCTGCTCACAGTTTGGTGGAGGATGCCAGTCTCCAGGGCTGAAATTGCCTCTCACCTTGCAGTTCTGGCTGTCACATGCCTGCCTCTCTGCCTCCAGCGAGAAGAAGGGCCTGTATGCAGCCCACTAGTGCTCCTTTGGTATTCGCTCAATCCTTGTTGTTCTGTGAGTGGACCAGGCTGTGCATTAGGTTAGAGACCTTCACAGGGAAGTTCTCTCTCTTTTTTTTCCTCTCTCTGGCTATCCCACAGTTTGGGTTGCTATTTCACATTAGCTCCCTCAGATTGTCCTCAGGGCATTCAGGCCCAGTCCTTACTCTAAGCATGCAGCTTGTGCCTCCCTGTCTAGCCCCTGCTCACTGGTGGAAGACGCGAGCATCTGAGCTACCTTCTCCACTGGGAGTTGTGGATAGGCACATATTCTGTGAGGGTTTTTTTGTTGTGTTTTTTTTTTTTTCCCCCTCCTGATTGTGTTGTCCTCTGAGATTCCAAAACTCCCCACAGAGCTACTGGTGAGAGGGATTTCCTACTATTTGGAAACTTCTCCTTCATGACTCCCTCCCCAGAACGGGTCTCTGTCCCTTACTCTCTTGTCTCTCTTTTTTTCTTTTATATTTTGTCCTACCTCCTTTTGAAGAGAATGGGCTGCTTTTCTGGGTGCCTGGTGTCCTCTGCCAGAGTTCACAAGTTGTTTTGTGGAAGTTGTTCACCATTTAAATGATCTTTTGATGAATTTGTGGGGGAGAGAGTGGTCTCCTCGTCCTATTCTTCCGCCATCTTGTGACTGCCCCTCATGCTCAGCTTTCTTTATGGTCCAATTCTCACATCCATACATAACAAAACGATAGCTTTGACTAGAAAGACCTTTGTTGGAAAAATAATGTCTCTGCTTTTTAATATGCTGTCTAGGTTGGTCATAGCTTTTCTTCCAAGAAGCAACCATCTGCAGTGACTATGGAGCCCAAGAAAATAGTCTCTCACTGTTTCCATTGTTCCCCCATCTATTTGCCATGAAGTGATGGGACTAGATGCCATGATCTTAGTTTTTTTAATGTTGAATTTTAAGCCAACTTTTTCACTCTCCTCTTTCAGTTTCATCAAGAGGCTCTTTAGTTCCTCTTTGCTTACTGCCATAGGGTGGTGTTCTCTGNTGCAGCTTGTGCCTCCCTGTCTAGCCCCTGCTCACTGGTGGAAGACGCGAGCATCTGAGCTACCTTCTCCACTGGGAGTTGTGGATAGGCACATATTCTGTGAGGGTTTTTTTGTTGTGTTTTTTTTTTTTTCCCCCTCCTGATTGTGTTGTCCTCTGAGATTCCAAAACTCCCCACAGAGCTACTGGTGAGAGGGATTTCCTACTATTTGGAAACTTCTCCTTCATGACTCCCTCCCCAGAACGGGTCTCTGTCCCTTACTCTTTTGTCTCTCTTTTTTTCTTTTATATTTTGTCCTATCTCCTTTTGAAGAGAATGGGCTGCCTTTCTGGGTGCCTGGTGTCCTCTGCCAGAGTTCACAAGTTGTTTTGTGGAAGTTGTTCACCATTTAAATGATCTTTTGATGAATTTGTGGTGGAGAGAGTGGTCTCCTCGTCCTATTCTTCCGCCATCTTGTGACTGCCCCTCATGCTCAGCTTTCTTTATGGTCCAATTCTCACATCCATACATAACAAAACGATAGCTTTGACTAGAAAGACCTTTGTTGGAAAAATAATGTCTCTGCTTTTTAATATGCTGTCTAGGTTGGTCATAGCTTTTCTTCCAAGAAGCAACCATCTGCAGTGACTATGGAGCCCAAGAAAATAGTCTCTCACTGTTTCCATTGTTCCCCCATCTATTTGCCATGAAGTGATGGGACTAGATGCCATGATCTTAGTTTTTTTAATGTTGAATTTTAAGCCAACTTTTTCACTCTCCTCTTTCAGTTTCATCAAGAGGCTCTTTAGTTCCTCTTTGCTTACTGCCATAGGGTGGTGTTCTCTGAATATCTGAGATTTTTTATATTTCTCCCGGCAATCTTGATTCCAACTTGTGCTTCATCCAGGCTAGCATTTCTCATGATGTACTCTGTATATAAGTTAAATAAGCAGGGTAACAATATACAGCCTTAATGTACTCCCTTCCCAATTTGGAACCAGTCTATTGTTCCATCTCCGGTTCTAACTGTTGCTTCTTGACCTGAATACAGACTTCTCAGGAGGCAGGTAAGGTGGTCTGGTATTCTCATCTCTTAAAGAATTTTCCAGTTTGTTATGATCCACACAATCAAAGGCTTAGGTGAAGTCAATGAAGCAGAAGTAGATGTTTTTCTGGAGTCCTCTTGCTTTTTCTATGATCCAGTGGATGTTGGCAATTTGATCTCTGGTTCCTCTGCCTTTTCTAAATCCAGCTTGAACATCTTATGTTCTTGGTACTGTTGAAACCTCACTTAGAGAATTTCGAGCATTACTTTGCTAGCCATGTGAAATTGTGCAGTAGTTTGAATATTCTTTGTCTTTGCCTTTCTTTGGGATTGGAATGAAAACTGACCTTTTCCAGTCCTGTGGCCATTGCTGAGTTTTTCAAATTTGCTGGCATATTGAGTACAGCACTTTAACAGCATCATCCTTACACCTGTGGCTGACTCATGTCAATGTATGGCAAAACCAATACAGTATTGTAAAGTAGAATAAAGTATTAAAAAAAATAACAGCATCATCTTTTAGGATTTGAAATAGCTTAACTGGAATTCTATCACTTCCACTAGGTTTGTTCATAGTAATGCTTCCTAAGGCCCACTTGACTTCACATTCCAGGATATCTGGCTCTAGGTGAGTGATCACACCTTCGTGTTTATCTTGGTCATGAAGATCTTTTTTGTATAGTTCTTTTGTGTATTCTTGCCACCTCTTTTTAATGTCTTCTCTTCTGTTAGATCCATATCATTTCTCCCCTTTAATGAGCCCATCTTTGCATGAAATGTTCCCCTGGTATGTCAAATTTTCTTGAAGAGTTCTCTANTTTGTATAGTTCTTTTGTGTATTCTTGCCACCTCTTTTTAATGTCTTCTCTTCTGTTAGATCCATATCATTTCTCCCCTTTAATGAGCCCATCTTTGCATGAAATGTTCCCCTGGTATGTCAAATTTTCTTGAAGAGCTCTCTAGTCTTTCCCATTGTATTGTTTTCCTCTATTTCTTTGCATTGAGCACTAGGAAGGCTTTTTTTTTTTTTTTAATCTCTTCACGCTGTCCTTTGAACTTTGAATTCAGATGGGTTTATCTTTCTTTTTCTCCTTTGCCTTTAGCTTCTCTTCTTTTCTCATCTATTTGTAAGGCCTCCTCAGACAACTATTTTGCCTTTTTGCATTTCTTTTTCTTGTGGATAGTCTTGCCACTGCTTTCTGTACAATGTCATGAACCTCCATCCATCATTCTTCAGGCACTTTGTCTTTCAGATCTAATCTAATCCCTTGAATCTGTTTGTCACTTCCATTGTGAGGAATTTAATTTAGGCCATACCTAATGGTCTAGTGGTTTTCCCTACTTTCTTCAATTTAAGTCTGAATTTGGCAATAAGGAGTTCATGATCTGAGTCAGNCTCCTTACCACCACCGTTCCTGACCTTCAACGTGCGATAGCTCCTCTAGGCCCTCCTGCGCCTGCGTAGCCAAGACTCCTCGGGTTGGTCCTCCCGGCCACTGGCCCTTGCCTCGGGCTCGGGGTGGTTCCTCAGGGTCACCGCCCCTGGCCTCGAGTGCGAGGTGGCTTCTCCCGGCCGCCCTTGACCTCGGACACGGGGTAGCTCCTCTTGGTTGTTCCTGCACCGATGCAGCCTGGCACTCTAGGCTGATGCCCCTGACGTCAGACGTGGGGTAGCTCCTTTCAGCCACGTTTTAGTGTGCTGGCTGGCTTTTGGGATCCTTTTAATCCAATATCTTTTTTGGACACACTCATGTATCCATACACTCATCTCCCTATTTCAGGTTAAAGGTAGGATTTCACTGCTCCAACATTCTCTCATTTTTCCAAAGAGAGCTGAGCCTGACCAGGAGATGGTGGTGTTCAGCTAGATGGGTCAGGTATCACCTGTCACNATCTCCCTATTTCAGGTTAAAGGTAGGATTTCACTGCTCCAACATTCTCTCATTTTTCCAAAGAGAGCTGAGCCTGACCAGGAGATGGTGGTGTTCAGCTAGATGGGTCAGGTATCACCTGTCACACGAGGTTTCCTGGTCCCTGTGAAACTGTTTACCTCAAATTGGGACTCAAACTCAGCCAAACCCCAGTTTGGGCTTAAATCCACCTGGCTGGGACTCAAACCCAGCCAAAACCCTGCTTGGGACGTGAACCCACATGGCTGGGACATGAACCCAGCCAAAACCTACAGTACCTGGCTTCAGGACTTAATGAAGCTCAGGTTCTTGATGTCTCATGGCAGAAAGAATTCACTGAGAGACAAAGTGACAGATAAGAAGTGAATTTATTTGGATACAGAGAGAAACACATTCCACAGAGTGTGGGACATTGCAGAGGACAAATGTGGTGGCAAAATTTGGTGTGATTAGTTTTTATAGGCTGGGTAATTTCATACGCTAATGAGTGGGAGGATTATTCTGGCTATTTTTGGGAAGAGGTGGAGATTTCCAGGATTTGGGCCACCACCCATGCCTTGGTCTTTTAGCAGTGCCTTGGAACTGTCATGGCACCTCTGGGTGTGTCATTTCACTTGCTGATTGAGGATTAAGGTCTAGTCCTGTCTGCCATCTTGGTCCCATTTGCTTCTAATTGGTTATGTTGTGTCCCTGGGCTATGTCATCCTTTCAAAATTTGTGCCTTGCCCCTTTCCCTCCTGTTACACCTGGGCAAGATGAGAAAGCAGCAGGGGCTTGGCTACCTAGAGTTCAATGAGAAGGCTTATACTTCTAAAGAAATAACATTTGACTTGCCTTTCTGATGACTATTTTATTCTAAAAGTAGAGAGAACAATGAGTTTAATTACTATTTTGAGTCTGCCAATCAGCATGGGAGGAAAAATCCACCAGTGTGAGGAGATGCCCCATCACGTCAATCACGTAAACTGAAGCAGTGCCCTAGACTTTAGGAAATAAAGCATCTGAATGTTCCAAGGAAAGATAGCCGTGCCTGTAGAGCTGTGCTTTGCAAGGAAATATGGCTCAAGAGGCCTTTTTAAAAATGAAATTCTAACTATAAAATCACAAATAGTCACAGAGAGGAAGAAAAAGGCATGATAACTAGAGAAGCAGGGTGGTTTCAGAGGGAACTCCCTGATAAGCTCAGATTTTAAATATGAAAGAACATGGTCCCCACCCTCAAGGATATCACAGTCTGGTGGAGCAGATAAAACTCTTGCCCTAATACTTCAAACCCAAAGGGAAAAGTGCTGAGAACCCTGGGAGAGGGACAAGCCACTGGCTACTGGGAGTGGGAGGTGACAGCAGTATCTTCCAGCTAAAGGAACAATATCTGTCCTGGCTATTATTTGTTTCATATAGCCTAGGGCAGTGTCCCCATCATATTCTTTATTCTCTATGTTTAGGGACATTAAGTACTGGATAACTACTCTGTTGCCTGAGTAGTTGACTCCTCATTATACTGGAGATTTCTAGCATTAACAGAGCCTTAAGACATTTATTTATTGCCTGCTAATGAAAGGCACCTGGTGAACATGACCTCCATTCCATCCTTCCACTGTATTTCTGGGTAAGCTGTATTCTTCCCACTTTACAGATAAGATAACTATCCTTTGGAAGAGAGAAGATGACCTGCCCAAGATGGAGCTAACTCCATCCTAAGTGAAGTCAGGATTCAAGGCCAGACACGGAAGTCTCCCTGTTCTGTTCTCTGTTTCTTGGGAGTTGTTGCAGAATACCCAACTCCAACTCCTCATTTTACTTTGCAGCCAGGGAAACAGCCCCACAGCCCAGCTGATTCAGAAAGGGCTTCAGTCCACAGGGACACAAAGGAAGAGCCAATACTGAAACTTCAGCTGCCTCCTCTGAGGAAAGAGGCATTACTGAAATGCTGGTTTGAAAGCTCAGTCTTGCCTCAGTCTTGAGGCAAACATGACTCTAGCCAGGCATCTGTTTTACCTGGCTAGTTTACCCTTCTGGTTTACCTGGCCCTCAATCTGCCCATCAGAAAAGACCATTTAGCACCCTCATGTGTTTTTTCTACCACTATTTGTCATCTGTTTCCATCATCTGTGACTATTGTTTTTTCATTAGACTCTGAAGTCCTTGAGATCAGCAATTCTAACAGAGTTCCTCAATATGTGTTCATTACATAGGATTCTTGCTGTTTTGAAAAGATGCAAGACACTTTTTTATTAGTACCCAGGAAAAGGGCTCATTTTGTAAAAGCTTCTTCTGAATGCCGTAACAAATGCTTTTGAAACTCACTATTTACTCTAACCCCATCTTGGAAGAACCTACAATCTATTTCTTGCTTAGGGTTTTCCATTTGTCTTTTTCTGGTTTAGTCCATTACACAAAAATCTCCCTGACAAAGTTTTCTTGTCAATTTGATATGAGATTCTTCCCATAAATACAGAAAACATTAAAACTCCAAATAAAAGATTGCAAAATTATTCTTTGTTCTGCCAACTGATGAATAGTTTTAAAATATGGCATACTGACAAAAAAGAATATTTGGCCATTAAAAAAATGAAGTACTGACTCATGCTGTAGCATGGATGAATCTTGAAAATATTATGCTAAGTGAAAGAAATCAAACACAAAAGTCTATAGTTTAAGATATTTTTTCTTTTTCCGTATGGCACGTGAGATCTTGATTCCCACTTTTTCTTTCTCCACATGCCATGTGGGATCTTGGTTCCCTGACCAGCAATCGAACTGATGCCGCCTGGACTGGAAGCATGGAATCTTAACCACTGGACCATCAGGGATGTCCCTATGATATCTTTTATTTGAAATGTCCAGAATTGGCAAATCTTTACAGACAGAAAGTAGATTAGTGGTTACCTTGAGTTGCAGGGGGAGGGCTTGGGTGAGTCATAACAGGAATTCAAGGTTTCTTTTGTAGATGACGAAAATATTCTAAAATTTATTGTAGTGATAATCATACAATTCCATGAATGTACTAAAAACAATTTAACTGCATACTTTAAGTAGATGAATGGTGTGGTATGTGAATCACATCTCAATAAAAGCTGTTACCAAAAGAAAAAAATTTTTAACTTATTTCTGTTTCACTAACTGAATTTGTTTCCCTTGACAGTTTTCCCCCTCAGACCAAGTCTAACAGAAAAAGCTTGGCAAAAAAGTAGGCCCTGCCCAATTCTGCAAGCCCAACTTCAGCTCACACAGGAAGAGTTGCCTTTGTTTTACTGGGTTTAGTAACACGACGAGTTTTCTGTCTTCACCTGGAATGACAGACAGCAAGGCAGACTGTACCACTTAGGGGATGCTAGGCCCCTTCATGAAAAGCCAGATTCCACTAGCGACTCAGGAGGGATTGGAAAGGGCCCTTGGTTAAGCCTAAGATTGGACAGAGAAGAGAGATGAAAAATTAGCAGATCAAATCTGCCATCCACAGGCCTTGAAAATACCCAGATAAAGTTAATCTCACTGTCCTGGTGTCCCTTGTTGATTCTTTCTTTGTTAAAAGAGACTTTCTTTCATGTGGTGTTAACTTAAAACGCGACTTAACAAAATAATTGCCACTTCTGTCTTTACATTTTGATTTTTGTCCTACACTACAAAAGACAGCTGAGTTTGCCCTCATATTATAAATCCGGGGCTTGTTATTGATGAATTACTCCAGCTGTGAGCGTGTGGATGTGTGTGTGTTGTTGGGGGGTGGAGGTGGATGGGGGCCGGCGGAGGGAGTTTAAATACAGATCACATTTCATTAATTCTGCCCACTTCCTGGAAGCGCTCTGTTATGTGGTCATAGTGATCAAGCGCCAAAAAGGTTTGCCGGATACTTGTTGGACAGCAGCATTCAGGCAAGGAGGGGAGAGGTGGTCGGATTCAAATAACATGAATACTAAGGCTTTGAAGCTGGGAGGGCGGCACGCAGAGCTGATGCATAATTCATCAGGCAAATTAATCAACTCTCCTTTCCTATGCCCATTGCAATTACTGGGAACACGCAGAGTCATCAGCTTTTTCTCCCTCCCTCGGCCCTTTTCCTAGCCCCGGCAGCGCCTGGAGAAGCTTCTGGACCGCTCCCGGTAAGTCCCGGCCGCCGCCGGCGCGCATCGCGGCCAGAGCGGACCTTGGAACGCGGATCCCTCTGCCTCCGCGAGACCGGGTTTTCTCCCACTGATGCAGAGCTGCGAGATGCAGGGGCAGGGTTTTGGTGTGCAGCAGAGCAGAGAGTGGGGACAATTAGTTTTCTTCATGCTTGGCTGAGCCTTAGTGTAGGGACGACCGGCTTAGAGGCAGATCGCAGATAATAGAAGCTTCATTTCCAACTGACCCTCCGAGCAGCGTACCCAACCCTGGAGGAAGGAACAATGCCGACCCCTGCGCTGAATGCCAAAGGCTCCAGCCAAACAACGGAGCAAAAACAAAAGCAATAGACCCGGCTTTGCCTTGAAATGGTTTCTCTAGTCCACACCAAAAGAAAAAAGAAAAAGGTTCCATTGAGGACAGAAAATAAGGTCTGGTAATGAAACATACATTGCTCACACAGCAATAAGCAAACACACACACTCTTACACTCGGGCCATTGTGTGGGCAAGTTCCTTTTGACCTGGGATGCGCCTCTGAGAGAAAAAAAAAAAAAAGGCGCTTCAAATAGAAAAGCCCCCACTATGTAACCTTCTAGCTTTAGTATGAGTCACAAAATGGGATCCATGACATGAGTAATTTGNAAAAAAAAAAAGACCCCAGAGAGCTCTCTTGCCCCTTCTGCCATGTGAGGACACAGAGAGAAGTTGGGTACCTATGAACAAGGAAGCAGGTCTTCATCAGATACTGAATCTGCCAGAATCTTGATCTTGGACTTCCCAGCCTCCAGAACTAGGAGAAATAAATTTCTGCTATTTGTAAGTCACCTAGTCTGTTAGTATCTTGTTAGAGTAGCCCAAATGGACTAAGACAGATGGTTTTCTCTTCTCACTCTATGGTTTACACTTTGAGGAAGAAGTTCAATGTCTCCTGTTCACAAGACTTGGTTTCATGGTACATCTTGGGGTTTCTAGGCCCTACTCAGTTATAGGGTGCTGGGCAGGGACTCGAACGACACAGCTGCAGGGGAATGACTTGCAGTAGAGTTAAGAGAGTCACCCCTTTTGTTAGTGCTTCGCATCTGTCAAATGCCAATTCAGACTTCCATCAGCGGGCATACTTAAAAGGATCTGTGTTAGGGAAATTTGTTATCCATGCATTTTCAATGAGAGCCAATTCTATTAACTCCTCTGGAGCCCCATGCATTATGGCTGGGCTTTCAGGAGCGAGCTTTGAATAAACTTTTCAGTGATTTCACAACACCTCCATTATGGCTGTTCCATTATGAAGCAGATGAACATTTTCTTGAACAATTAGACAGGGTTGTGTCGAATAAAGAGTGAGGTTTGCCTGAGATCACGGAAACCTATCTGCTTAGGTGATTCATTTTCTTCCAACAAGGCAGCCTATAATAAGCTTTTCTTCTGGAGCCTTGTCTAGCTTCCCATTTCAATTAGTGACAATGACTGGAGAATAGGAGGAATATCTTCTTCATGTCCTTGTGCTGCAAACAAGGCTGGCCAATGATGAACAATGCGGGAGGGGAGAGGATGTGGAGTGGGGGCAGGGGCGCAGCTGCAAGGAAACCAGCCTGCTTTCCCAGAGAGACTCTGCAGTGCTGGGGTGGGGTCCTCCACAGAAATCAGGTGGCAGAGCTAAGATGGGGAAGAAAACCTTTCGGTTGGGGTGTAGTCCCGCATGGAAGCAGGTCACCACAGGCAGAGCAGCAGGCACAACATGACCCTAAGCATCACTGCCTCGCTCCATGACTGAGGCTGGTCTTATCCCTGATGCTGGCCCCTGAAATTTGGGGTAAATTGAACTGACACACTGTCCACAGTCATTTGTACATGTATGTTTCTTGACACAGTTCTGCCCCGTTGCTATTTTGTACATGGTGAGTTTCATCACTTCCTGCCACCAGGCATGTCAACTGATCATTCTCTGAGAGGTGATATCAGTGTGAGAGAAATCCAGTATCACAAATTCATTCATTCATTTATTCATTCTCTCAGTAAATGAGCACTTCCTGGGCACATATCATCTACCTTGATTTCCAGGTATGCCAAATACTCTGTCATGAGCTAGAGGGGTGAACCTTCTAACTTTTTGTGTCTGCTCTCTCATCTAGCCCATTTCTCTTGCGCTCCATCTCTACATACAGTTCACCTTTGGCAAATACTGACAGCTTGCCTCTCCATTCCAGACCCTGGGATTAGGTACCTGCAACACAACAGGGACCAGAGCACAGCTCCAAGGTTAATTTCCTTGGGCCGCTGTGACAAAGGACCACAGACTGGGGAGTGTGGGGTGCTTAAAACAACAGAAATGCATTCTCTCACAGGTCTGGAGGCTGAGAAGTCCAAAATCAAGATGTCAGCAGGGCCACACTCTCTCCAAAATCCCTAGGTAAGGACCCTTCCTTGCGTCTTCCCAGTTTCTGTGATTTGCTGGCAATCCTTGATGTTCCTGGACTTGTAAGTGCATCATTCCACTCTGCCTCGGTCATCATTGGGAGTTCCCCTGTATCTCTTCAAATTATCTTCTTCTGTGTGTCTGTCTCTGTGGCTCTTCTTATAAGGACACCAGTCATATAGGATTAAGGACCCACACTTGCATGCATGCTCAGCCATGTCTGACTCTCTTGTGACCCCCATGGACTGTACTCCACCAGGCTCCCCTGTCCGTGGGATTTCCCAGGCAAGAATACTGGATTGGGTTGCCATTTCTTCCTCCAGGGGATCTCCCCAAACTAGGGGTGGAACTCCATGTCTCCTGCATTGGCAGGCAGATTCTTTACCACTGAGCCACCTGGGAAGCCCAAGAACCTGCCTTATTCTTGTATCAGTTCAGTTCAGTTGCTCAGGCATGTCCGATTCTTTGTGATCCCATGAATCGCAGCACGCCAGACCTCCCTGTCCATCACCACCTCCCAGAGTTCACTCAGACTCACGTTCATCTAGTCCATGATGCCATCCAGCCATCTCATCCTCAGTTGTCCCCTTCTCCTCCTGTCCCCAATCCCTCCCAGCATCAGAGTCTTTTCCAGTGAGTCAACTCTTCGCATGAGGTGGCCAAAGTACTGGAGTTTCAGCTTTAGCATCATTCCTTCCAAAGAAATCCCAGGGCTGGTCTCCTTCAGAATGGACAGGTTGGATCTCCTTGCAGTCCAAGGGACTCTCAAGAGTCTTCTCCAACACCACAGTTCAAAAGCATCAATTCTTTGGTGCTCAGCTTTCTTCACAGTCCAACTTTCACATCCATACATGACCACAGGAAAAACCATAGCCTTGACTAGATGGACCTTTGTTGGCAAAGTAATGTCTCTGCTTTTGAATATGCTATCTAAGTTGGTCATAACGTTTCTTCCAAGAAGTAAGCATCTTTTAACTACATGGCTGCAGTCACCATCTGCAGTGATTTTGGAGTCCCCCAAAATAAAGTTTGACACTGTTTCTACTGTTTCCCCATCTATTTCCCATGAAGTGATGGGACCGGATGCCATGATCTTCGTTTTCTGAATGTTGAGCTTTAAGCCAATATTTTCGCTCTCCTCTTTCACTTTCATCAAGAGGCTGTTTAGTTCTTCTTCACTTTCTGCCATAACGGTGGTATCATTTGCATATCTGAGGTTATTGAGATTTCTCCTGGCAATCTTGATTCCAGCTTGTGTTTCTTCCAGTACAGTGTTTCTCATGATGTACTCTGCATATAAGTTAAATAAGCAGGGTGACAATATACAGCCTTGACATACTCCTTTTCCTATTTGGAACCAGTCTGTTGTTCCATGTCCAGTTCTAACTCTTGCTTCCTGACCTGCATACAGATTTCTCAAGAGGCAGGTTAGGTGGTCTGGTATTCCCATCTCTTTCAGAATTTTCCAGTTTATTGTGATCCACACAGTCAAAGGCTTTGGCATAGTCAATAAAGCAGAAATAGAAATATTCTAGTATAAGCTTATCTTAACTATTTACATCCTATTTCCAAATAGAGTCATATTCTGAGGTTCTAGGTAGGACACAAAAAGTCATATTCTGAGGTTGTAGGAAGGACACAAATTTGGCAGCCAGGGCAGGGGTGGGGGCAGACGGGGCAGAGTTGACTTTGTTCTACCCAGGACACTGCTCTTCTGAGAGTGCACAGAGGGAAGCAACCCTAGTAAAAAAAAGTCATGGCTACCTTTAGGAGAGCCAACATGGGAAAAGTCTGTGCAGAGCCCAAAGAGAGACGCAGGTAAGTGAGACACCCCCTCTGAAAGATGGTGTGCACGTAGAGAAGAGGGAGGATATTCCCAGCCAGATCTTGAGGGAGCAGTGTAGGAGACACAGTTTTTATTTTCTTTTGTGGAATGCTAAACCTTTGAGCTGGCCCAGACTCCTGGTGACTTGTCATACCTCCAGTGTGCCCAGGCCCCAGCCTGCCAGGTGACCTCCCCAGCTCCTTTCCCTCAGTGCTTGGCTCTCCACTGAGGACCTCTCTGTGGCAAGAATTAGCAAAGAAAAGGAAATGCAAGGGGGAAAGAGATTTCCCCCAAGGCCCACTCATTACAGAACTTCACAAAAAGGCAAATTGAAGCAAAAGCACCAGACAGTCATGCAGGGATCCTAAGCCTCTCCCTAATCCCCAGCCCCCACCACATGGTCTAGCAGCACCTGTGGTCCCAGTCGCTCTCAGTGCTCCTCTTACTCCTCCAGGGTACACAGAAGGTAGCAGGAACATAGGTTTTCCCTGGCTATCAACAAGAGAAATCAAAAAAAAGGAGCTGATTGAGTTCTTCTATAAAATGAGAAGATTGTGGGGCGGACTGGGAGAACCTTACTTGCAAAAAGACACACAGTGTAACCCCCTCCCATGACCACCAACCAGCATGCCAACATGTACGCACTGTTGCAGTGTTGTTTTGGTTGGAAAAGGCCTCTTGGGTAGAAAGGTGCCTCTGGACCTGACTCAAACCAGCACTCTTGTCTCCAGGAACCTATGCTACACAGATAGGCGTATCATTATTTTAATAGTCCTGCCCTATTTTAAAAGTCCTTTTAGCAAGGATGTTTTATAATGGGCTTGATAACAGTTTTGATGTATCAAAATGGTACATTGTGCTCATTGTATACACTGTGATACAAAATGATTAAATGTGCTACCAAAGCTAGATCCTATATTAGAACCTGCACCTAAATGTTTCAGTTCAGTTCAGTTCAGTCGCTCAGTCGTGTCCCACTCTTTTCGACCCCATGAATTGCAACACACTAGTCCTCCCTGTCCATCACCATCTCCCAGAGTTCACCCAGACTCACATTAATCGAGTCCATGATGCCATCCAGCCATCTCATCCTCTGTTGTCTCCTTCTCCTCCTGCCCCTAATCCCTCCCAGCATCAGAGTCTTTTCCAATGAGTCAACTCTTCGCATGAGGTGGCCAAAGTACTGGAGTTTCAGCTTTAACATCATTCCTTCCAAAGAAATCCCAAGGTTGATCTCCTTCAGAACGGACTGGTTGGATCTCCTTGCAGTCCAAGGTACTCTCAAGAGTCTTCTCCAACACCACAGTTCAAAAACATCAATTCTTCAGCGCTCAACCTTCTTCACAGTCCAACTCTCACATCCATGTATGACCACAGGAAAAACCATAGCCTTGACTAGACAGACCTTAGTCGGCAAAGTAATATCTCTGCTTTTGAATTTACTGTCTAGGTTGGTCATAACTTTTCTTCCAAGGACTAAGTGTCTTCTAAATGTTTATAGGTCCCCAAATCATCCAGAGTGGGGGAAACTTGACAAAGTCTTTAGTGTTAGTGATCAGGATCCAGTCTGATACAGTGTTTAATAAAGTGCCAAACATAGCTGATTAGATGCTCTGGTGATGGCCGTCACTCACCTCAGGGTCCCACCCCCTTCCACTCTGGGAATGTGTTCTACACCAGGTAAGATACAAAAATGTCGCACAAGGGCAAGGGCAGTTCTGGACTGGGAGCGAAGAGAGATGAGCTGCAAAATCTAACCTAAGCACATCTCACATGTCCTGCTGACCAGGGGGAGGTTCTGCCTTGATCCCCACCTTGAGTTCTGGCACAAAGGGCCCCTTTCTATTACCTCACACTCTAGGAAAGGTGTGACAATCCTTAAAAAACCAGAATACCTATTCTCCCCTGCTCAGATGAATAAAGAAGACTAGGATATCGGAGTTAATGGCACATACCCGCATCTTAGCCACATGAGATGTGTCCGCCTCAGGCACACCTGTCCAGGACCTTAGCCACATGAGATGTGTCCGCCTCAGGCACACCTGTCCAGAACAGCATGAGTTACCTGAGCTGTTTTGTGGATTTCTCAGAGCTCTCTGTGCTAAACCAGAATCTGTTCCTCAGTTCTGGAAACCCAGCTTCTTCAGAGCTGTATCATCACCCCTTCCTCAGTGCTACTGATAGTTCCTGATACAGATACTCTGTCTGGATCCTCTGGACTCAAGCTACTGCCTCTGGATTAAGATTCGTGCAGGCAGCTTGCTGCTTCTCCAAGATGATAAGTACTTCATCTTTACACAGAGCCAACTGTTCCTTACTCGACCATCGCTGCCTCTTACCAAGAGGCTGTTGGAACCCTGTCAGGTCCTTTTGAACACCTGCCTTTTGTCCTGTGTCCTCTGTGTAAACATCACAGCATTAGGACTGTGTGAAAATCCCTGCCAGTGGGCATAGGCTAAGTGCTAATACAGCACTGAGACACACCAACCCTAGTCTCCAATAGCATCTGTAATGTGGCAGGAGGAGAAGGGAACAACAGAGGATGAGATGGTTGGATGGTATCACCAGCATGATGGACATGAGTTTGATTAAGCTCCAGGAGTTGGTGATGGACAGAGAAGCCTGGCATGCTGCATTCCATTGGGTCTCAAAGAGTAGGACACTGACGAGCGACTGAACTAAACACGACTGTGGTCCTGAGTGGTACAGTTTAAAAGTAGGGTCCCCAACAAGTGCTGAGAACCCTGCCCCCCTCCCCACCATCTGAAAGGAGGCCCATATATTGCATGCACGTGCTAGAACCACATGGGGTCTCAAGGAGTTTTGGTCTTATGATGTTATGCTGAGAGACCCCAGTAGCCCACCTACCATTGTTCCTTGGAGACTATTCCTCAGTTTAGCAGTTTATGAGATAGGACTACACTTCCTGCCTCCTTGTCTGCAGCGAAGTAGAAAACAAAGACTCAGAGGCAGAGACCTGGCTCTGGTCTGAAAAGCAAGACTCATTGTGAAAAGAGTAGTGTAATTTCTACTCATGGGCCCACATAGAGCCTCCATCCAGTTATTTGTTTCTTTGGGAAGATAGAGAATGATTATAGACTGCTTGATCTTCAATAATTAAAACTCTTTCCATAATAATCAAGTCATCAAGACTCTCTTCTGATTGCAATGAATCTGATCAAAGAATAATTGTAATATCTATGCAATAACAGACACTTTTTCATCCCTGATAAGATGCCTTTAGGAGCCATGGTAGAGGAGGTTTTGACTCCTGGGTTGTAGAAACAAAAAGTTAATGCAGACTAATTGCTATAAACTTCACTAATCTGGGGCTTCCCTGGTAGCTCAGGGGTTAAAGCATCTGCCTGGAATTCAGGAGACCAGGGTTTGATCCCTGGGTCAGGAAGATCCCCTGGAGAAGGAAATGGCAACCCACTCCAGTACTCTTGCCTGGAGAATCCCATGGAGGGAGGAGCCTGGTGGGCTACAGTCTATGGGGTCACAAAGAGTCAGACACGACTGAGCGACTTCAATTTCAAATTTTCAATTTTCACTAATCTGAGCTGTCAGTCCCTTCCTCCTCGCCCCTCCTCTCGCTCCCCCCACCCAATCCCATTCTCCTCTCCCCACCCCCAGTGTCTCTCNCTATGGGGTCGCAAAGAGTCGGACACAACTGAGCGACTTCACTTCACTTCACTTTCCATGTACTGATGTCAGTCCATCGGTGGCAGGGGTCCTTCTGCCCCACCCCCGACAGGTGTCTGCCCTGCTGCGGCTTGCACACCTCCAGGGACAGGCAGTTCAGCCACGAGAGAGCATCCTTTCTTGAGCTGGGTGATGCGGGTCTCAGATCTGTCCCCCGGAGCCATCCGCCCTGTCCTCTGCCCCTGAGCCCGACAGAGGCTTGGCCGCTGGCCTCAGGTCATCCATAGCCGCGCACTCCAGCCCTTGGTGGGAGGTGGCCCCGTGCCGTCGTGGGTGTTGGCACGTGGCCCCAGCCGCCGTCCATGCTGACCCTGCGGGAGGCAGCGCTCACGGGCCTGCAGGAGCAAGTCAGGGACGGGTCAGTGCTATCTGCCCAGGCTCACGACAGAAGGTTGGGAGCGAGCACCCCAGCCTTCGGAACCTACCTGGAGCTTCAGACGGTCTTTCCCTGTGAGCCGGTGCAGGTCTGGGGCTGTTCTGGCTTCTCACTCCGCGTCACTGACTGGCTTCGCAGCCTGTATTAAACTCCCGTCAGCCGGAAAGGTCCCCCGAGTGTTTTTCACAAGAACTTCCATCAAGCCAGTACTTCGCCTCACCCCCTCCCCCGCCCACCATCTTAACGTTGTTTCCATTATATTGGTGTGTAATTTATGCAAATCAGTCCCTTGTTGGCAAGCGTTTAGATTATTTCCAAGTTCCTACAATCAGATGCAATACAGCAGTAGAATTCCTTGCATGCACCTCTGCCTATTGGCCTTGCTTCCTCCGTGAGAATCTCTGGGAAAGAAGGGAGGCCGGCTCAGGAGCGTCTGCCCAGAGCGCTGGCTACAGCCCTGACTCTCACGGAACGTCCCAGGAACTCTGAACGGTCAGGGAACGGCAGCGGTGTGCACGGGGCCCGCCCAGCCCTCGATCTGCACGTGGCCCAGGGTCTGTGCGTGCTGTCGAATCCCCGTGTGCAGCCAAGGGCTGACTCTGGAGTGTCTGATCCTGGCCGACGGACAGAAGCTTCCCTGAGAGAGGCGTTCCTGGGTGGTGGGAGGTGGAGCTCCCACTGGGCGAGCACCATGGTGAGGAAGAGGTGTTCGGGGCTGCTGGGGGCTGGGCCAACGGCCTATGTCCCTGGGGCGGGCCGCCCTGGGCATCAGAGCTGAGGGCTGGCCAGGACAGAGGGGCCTGAGCCATTACCTCCGTGGATTCAGCTCTAGCATCTGCAGGGTTGCAGTTTGATGACCAGGTCTAGCTGGTGCCCTGAAAACCTGAGGCCAGCGTGCTTCTCAGCGCCTGGGGTTCCCCTGTAAACGTGGCTTTGTGCTCGCCAGGGCTCTGGCTCGGATTAGGAAGACGCCCTTGGGGTCTAGCATGTGTCGCCCCTCTTCAGGGCCAGGAAGGAGTGCTGTTCTCCGGCTCAGGACGGCTCTGCTTGCTTCTCCAGCCGTCCACGGAGGACAGTGTGTCGTGCTGGTGGCAGTGGCGTGGCTTGGCCATTTCTCATCAGGATGGTTTGAGGATTTGATTTTTGAGGTATGCAAAGGCTGCCACACCACACAACTCAAGCGGACACTGTTCACATGGAGTCGGCAGGACTTGGGGACCAATAGAGGGCATGGTGCCATGGAGTGGATGCAGGGAGGGACTGGCCGGCGGCTCAGCTCCGGACTCTGGCTCGGCCTCCGCGAGGGGACGGGGGCCATCGCGGGTCAGGTGTGGGGCAGGCAGGGCGTGCGTTGGGGGTGGCGCACGTCGGAAGCCCCACTCCAGGGCCAGCGGGCCTCACCGACCCTGTTGGTCTGGTGCACGTGTTGGCACTTGGGGAGCGTAGCCAGCGAAGCAGCCAAGTGCCCTGTGCGCTCACGGAGCCCGGGCACCAATGTGGGCGGCAGGCGGCACAGGGAAGGCCCGGGGAATGCGCGTTACACGGCGGGTCAGCGCTGCCAAAGTGCTGAGTAAGGGGTTGGGAATGCTATGAGGAGGGAGGCATGAGCGGTGGGGGCCTCCTTGGAAGGTGGCATTGAGCAAAGACCCCGGGTGGAGATGGCATGGAGCGGGCTGAGTTGTAAGGCACGGGAACAGCAGTCCAGGCAGGGGAACAGCCAGTGCAAAGGCCCCGAGGCAGGGGAGTGCCTGCCGCCTTTGAGAAGAGCAGAATGTCCCTGCAGGCCAGACCCTAAGAGGCTGGAACACCGAGGGGGGGGCTGGAACACCGAGGGGGAACG
>SJYW01040403.1:99390-127446 GCA_006410735.1 Raphicerus campestris | reverse complement strand
AAGGGGAGGCTGGAACAGCGTGGGGGGCTGGAACAGCGTGGGGAGGCTGGAACACCGAGGGGGGGCTGGAACACCGAGGGGAGGGGGGCATGGCGAGGTCAGGCCTGGAGGGCGGTGTCTCCACACTCAGTGTGACGGGCCGGGGGCACTGGGTGTGCCCCCTCCTTTGTTGGGATTGGTCTGGCTGTTGTGGGAGGAGGAGAGGTGGGGGGCTGGCTGAGAGTCCAGGGACCCGCCCTGGCGGCCCGGACGTCCTGAGAGGCGGGCAGGTGGGTGTGTCTGGAAAGTCGGACTCACAGGTTTCTGCCACGTGTCTGTTTGGCCGTGACGGAGACCTGGCCTCTCTCCTGAGCACCTTCAGGAGCCTGCTGGGCTGAGACGGTCAGGAGTTGGGTCACGGGCTGAGCAGGAACCCTAGCTGGCCCAGGCCCACAAAGGCCCCCTGCATCTGTGGCAGATCAGAGCGCCCCTCCCACAGTGGCTCCAGCCTCCTCCAGCGGGAGCGCCGCATACATGTCGCTCCAGTGAGCCCAGGAGCCCACGCCCTGCACAGGGTCCAGGGGCAGCCGCCTGCCCCTCCCTCCTCAGCACCCTCTGCCTCAGGGTTGCTGTGCCTCAGGCCACAGGGGGCGGGAGGAATACCTTCCACCCATGCAGATCGCTCAAGACCAAGTGAGTGCAGGCTGGGGAAGGGGCCGCGTCCCGTGCCCCTGAGGGCGGGCTCCCTGCTTGCCGGGGGTGCTGGTGCTGGGGGAGGGTCCCAGCCCTTGCCTGGCCCTGCGCAGCCCCTGCCCGTCACCACCGTGGCCTCTGCAGCCTCGGGGCTCAGGGACCGTTTACAATCCTGGCGCGCTGAGCCCTGGCTGCTTCGCTGCGAGGATGCGATTGCATTTGCAGTCTCCCTCTTCTCGGGAGACAGAGCGGCTCTGATGGGAGGGTGTCCAGTGGGGACACATGTGGAGCGGGTCCTGGGGTCTCAGGGAGGGGGCTGGCAGAGTCTCCCATCAGCCATGTACGCTCAGGGCCCCCGTCGCCTGGGGCCCCTCGACCTTCTGCCCCTGCCCCTCCTGCCGTCAGTCCAGGGCTGTCTTGGGGCATGCCTGGCCTTGCCCCACATGGGCCCCCGAGGAAGCTTCTGCCGGTGATTGCCGGAAGGCAGGGGTACTGGGCCTGGGGCCAGGCCTTGGGCGAGCTGGAGCCCCTGACTCACAGCCACATCAGGGGCTGGCACCCGGGGGTCTTCCCTGGGAGAGGATCCTCATCGCCCTCCACTGCTGGGCTGCAGGCTTTGCCGTAGGAAACCCACCAAGTGCCCCTGCGGGCCAGAGCGGAAGGTTGGCACTATTCTTAGATGGCCAGCCTGACAGCACGTGCCGCTTGGCAGCAGGCGGGAGAGGCGCCCCGGGCGTGGGTGCCTGTGGCTGGGCCGTGCTGGCCCCTCCCCCGGGAGGCAGCCGATGGCCTCACGTTCCACGGCGGGCAGAGCTGGGCAGGTGGGCCGGGCATAGGCTGCTGATTGCATTGCTGTGAAGATGGGACCCTGGAGGAAGGACCACCTGCAGCCCGTGGGGCTCTATGCCCTTCCCTCCCCTGAACCACTCCCCAGGGGACCGCCACGCAGGCCCCAGGGACGCTAGGATGCCCTGAGGGGCGGGAGTGGCTGGCACTGCTGGAGAGGCTGCCCGGAGGTCCTAGAACCTCGGCTTCACACTTGTCGCTGTCTCTGGGCTCACATCTTCTGGGGTCGCGAGTGTGGGGTGAGTAACCACACCCCCCGTGCCCGCACCGGGCACTTGGAAAGCTGAGGTGTGCACACAGGCCCAGGGACCAGGGCAGTGGGGTGGTGGGTGCCCCCCGTCCCGGGCTGTAATCCCGACGCACCCACGCTGTACCCGTGCGACCTCAGGCAGAGCCAGCGCCGCGCGGCTGTCAGTCCCAGAGATGGAGTGAGCAGCTGGTCCTCGCAGGTTGGCTGTAAGGGTTCCAGAAGACGCTCTGTGTTCACTTCCAGGCCGGCGGTCACCAGCAGCACAGACGGGGCGGGCGGCTTCCGCACTTTCTTCCCCATGGTTCACGAGCGCGATGCTGAGAGCTGGGTGCAGGGTGGCCGTGTGTGTGTGTGTGTGTGTGTGTGTGTTTGTGCGTGTGCGTGTCCTAATCTTGGATCAGGCCCCCGTGACCTCGTTTTACCTCCATCACATCCTCAAACCCTATCTCCAGATACACGCTCTGAGCAGCTAGGGCTTGGAGCTTGCGGGTGTTGGTGGGGAGGGACAAGTTCAGCCCGTAACAGACGCCCCCGCAATGCCTGACCCCGCAGGCATGCAGCGAGGAGTCACTCTGTTCATTGTTGGTCAAAAAGGAATAAAAGGACTTAATCCTGGCAGTGGGGGTGGGACCCGCAGGCCGTCAGTGGGCGTCCCGGGCACAGCCTGCTCCGTGGGGGCCCGTCGTGGGGGTCGGTGGAGGGGAGCAGGTCCGTCAGGGAGGGGTGTCAGTTGTAGGGGGCAGGTGGTGGGGCGGTGGGCGTACAGACAAAGCAAGGCCTCCTCGAGGGCAGGGGAGCCTTCAGGAGGCATGAAGCAGGGGTGGCCGTGGGCCCCGGGGGTCCACCCATGGAAGGGCAGGGTGTGGGCCAGATGCCTGCCTGCGGGGCCCAGGGCTGCGGTCTCCCCCTCACCTCCGGTCTGTGCTCTCTCCGCAGCATTGAGGGCGAGGCCCCCAGCAGTGAGCCTGGCACATCGCTGGACAGCCCCTCCGCCTACCACCAAGGGCCCTTGGCACCCGCCTCGGGCCTGAGCCCGGAGTCCTACGAGCACGCGCCGAGCGGCGCCTATGGGCTGTACGCGGGGCCGCCCAGCCAGCAGCAGCGCGCGCGCAGGCCCCGGCTGCAGCACTCCACGTCCATCCTGCGCAAGCAGGCCGAGGAGGAGGCCATCAAGCGCTCGCGGTCCCTCTCCGAGAGCTATGAGCTCTCCTCTGACCTGCAGGACAAGCAGGTGGGCGCCGGCCACGNATAAATTCTGGGAGTTGGTGATGGATAGGGAGGGCTGGTGTGCCGAGATTCATGGGGTTGCAAAGAGTTGGACACGACTGAGTTATTGGACTGAACTGAACTGAACTGAACTGAATGAGGCAATAATATCCATGAGCTATTTTTTTTTTTAATCACAGTGTCCCATGTTCCTGCAGGATTTAGATTGTAAAAGTTGAAAAAAATATTTTTATTGAAAGAGCAATATTAATGTGTTTCATTGATAGAGATATTGTGATTTTTTTTTTCCTTTCCCCTTCAGTAACATCATCCTTGGTTAAAAACACTTTTGTACCAAAAATGTTACATTTCCTGGGTGACTGAAAAGAAGTGAGAAAAACAGTTTTATATATATATATATATTTAAAGTGGTTTGTTTTTGCTTGCCTTAGCCGAGTCTCAGCATGTAGATGTAGTTTGTTTTCATGATTTTTAATAGACATGACATCAGCTCTTGGGAGAAGGTCTTCTCCACACTGAAGAGAATAATACCTCCAATGGATAAGCTAGGTAAACAGGAGGTGTTTATCCAATGCTAGCTATTGGTATGAAGACCTGACTGCAGCTCCATTGGCTTCTCTGAGGCTGGTTAGATTCTGGTCAGTATCCTATCCTCATCGCTATGCTTTATTCCTTACCACCATATTAAAGCCTATTGCTTTCAGCTCCTTGACTTAATGTAATGTGATGATTCATATCTTTCTCTTCACATCTCCCAGTACATAAATTCATCATCTTATCTCCAATAGGACTGAAAGATTAGCTGAAGAAATTCAATATTTTCTTTTAGAAAGAATATATATTATGATGTAGCATTTTTATTTTAGAGTTTTATCTCTGCATTTTCAGTAAGTCTAGAGGCAATGTGGATAGGATAGCATTTTTATGAATGTTCAAAAAGAGTATTATAANGTGTGGAGATTCCTTAAAAAATTGCAAATAGAACTGCCTTATGACCCAGCAATCCCACTGCTGGGCATACACACCGAGGAAACCGGAACTGAAAGAAACTTCTCTTTTTTAAGACTCCCTTCCCGGGATGGATCTCCGTCCCTGCCTCTTTTGTCTCTCTTTTTTATCTTGTATATTTTTTCCTGCCTCCTTTTGAAGACAATGGGCTGCTTTTCTGGGTGCCTGGTGTCCTCTGCCAGCATTCAGAAGTTGTTTTGTGGAATTTGCTCAGCATTCAAATGGTCTTTTGATAATTTGTGGGGGAGAACGTAGTCTCCCTAGCCTATTCCTCTGCCATCTTAGGACTGCACCCCCTGTATTTTCAATTTTCTGAAGAATTTCATTATTGTTTTCCATAGTGACTATACTGTCTATTGTGTTTTATATTTCAGTCATAATACTTTTCATTTTTATAAATTAAATTTAGGTCTATTTTGATCTACTTGGGCATCCTTTATAAGTTCTTATTTCATACTTATATTTTCAGGCTTGTCTTTTCTTTTTCAGTGTGATACATATGGCTATTTTATTTTCTGTCTCTAATAGTTTCAATATCTGAAGTCTTTGGGAGTCTGTTTCTAGGGTCTTGTGTTTCTCCTTGTTCTCATTCACGTTGCCTTGTTTCCCTGTGTCTTTAGTTATTCTCTGCAAGTTGCTTTGAATGTGAATAAAAGAATAACAATACATTATTGTTTTTACTTATTATTTAGATTAAATTTTTTTTTTAGAATTCTGTCTACCCATTCTACTCATGATTTCTACATGTCAGTCAATTTAGCCACTCAGTCGTGTCCAACTCTTCACAGCCCCATGGACTGCAGCACACCAGGCTTCCCTGTCCATCACCAACTCCCAGAGCTTGCTCAAACTCATGTCCATTGAGTCCGTGATGCCATCCAACCATCTTTTCCTTTGTCATGCCCTTTTTCTATATGTATATCATATTAATATCTGAAGCTAGTCTATAGTTTTATTTTATGGGGCTACTCATAAGTACAATATATAGTTAACCTTCCTGATTTCCTATCTTCACGTATTTTAGCCTTATTTTTCTTACTTACTTTTTCTGTTTTGTTTTGTTTTGTTTTTTTCTCACCAAAGGGTTTATTTTTTGCTTTTATTCCCCAAGCATGTAGGGTCATTACTCACCCGGGGTCAGTGTAGAATCAGTCCTCAGTTTGAGATATTTTGGTCTGCCTAGGAGTTTGAATTTAGGCAAAATTTTTCTTTATAAGTTATCAGGGAGAGTTTTCCCCCCTCTTACCTGCTTGCTATTAATAGTTCACCTGTGTGTTTAAAATGCATTTAAAATGCATATTTTATTTGTCACCTAAAATTTTTTTTAATGAAAGAATGGGGCAAGAAACCTAGTCCACCATATTGCCAAGAAAACAAGAAGCCCACTCTCATACACTGATGGAAGGCTGCAAGTTAGTGCAAGAACATCAAGGAAAACTGGGGGAGGGGGAGGGATGGACTGGGAATTTCAGGTTGGTTGATGCAAACTCTTATGTTTAGAATGGATAAACAAGGTCCTACTGTATAGCATAAGGAACTATATCCAATCTCCTGAGATAAACCGTATGGAAAATGGAAAAGAATATTTTAAAAGGGTGTGTGTGTGTGTGTGTGTGTGTGTGTGTATGTGTATATATATATATATATTAGAGAAGGCAATGGCACCCCACTCCAGTACTCTTGCCTGGAAAATCCCATGGACAGAGGATCCTGGTAGGCTGCAGACCATGGGGTCGCTAAGAGTCGGACACGAATGAGTGACTTCACTTTCACTTTTCACTTTCATGCATTGGAAAAGAAAATGGCAACCCACTCCAGTGTTCTTGCCTGGAGAATCTCAGAGATGGCGGAGACTGGTGGGCTGCCTTCTATGGGGTCACACAGAGTCAGACACAACTGAAGTGTCTGACTTCAGTTATGTAAAACTGAATCACTTTGCTGCAAAACAGAGATTGTCACAACACTGTGAACCAAATATACCTCAAAAAATTTTAAAAAGCTACAACAACAAAAAAGAAAAATCTGCTAAAAATCTCTTAAAATCAGAAATGCACATACTGTTTATTATCAACTCCACATTTAGAAATGTTTAACAGACATAACCATCCAAGTGCACAAATATGCATTTCAAAAATACTTGCTTAGCTTGAATTAACAAAAAGCTGTGAAAAAAAATGATTACTAAAAATGACTGATCAAATGAATACTTTCAGACATTAGTCTATGAGACAGCTGTTTTTAAATGAGGTCATTCAGTACAGGCTGCTATGTTTTGCTTACCAAGATACATTGTTAGATGAAAGCAGAAATCTGCAAAATAGTGTGATTAGGAAGTTACAGATTGTCTAAAACTGACTGATTGTCTAAAATTTACAGATTGTCTAAGTGACTGACTGGGTGGAAGGAAGACTTACTTTTCAATGTTACCTTCTTCTATCTTTAGCAATTTAAACCATGTTTATATATTGTATCTTTTTAAAAAATTATGAAAAGAAAATATAAAATATCTCTGTATTCCTACCACACTATTTTTTTCTTAAATCAAGAATGAACATTAAATTTCTTAAAATTGCTTTTTTAGCATCTATACTTACATATGCAGTGGGTCTCAGTCGTTTCAGTCTTGTCCAACTCTGAGACCCCAAGCACTATAGCCTGTCAGGCTCCTCTGTCCATAGGATTCTCCAGGCAAGAAGACTGGAGTGGGTTGCTATGCCCTCCTCCAGGGTATCTTCCTGACCCAGGAATTGAACCCATGTCTCTTATGTCTCCTGCTTTGGTAGGCAGTCCTTTATTACTAGCACCACCTTTAGTTCATCATTTCCCCTTTAATTCATCATTTAAGACTGAATTAATTAAGACCTTGGATTATATTATTAAATTTTCCAGTATTGAACTATTCTAGTACTTTCTGAATAAAGTTATTTGGTAACACTGAATTGTTTTAGCAGGCTGGTAGAATTTCATCGTCCTTCTTTACTTACAATTTTTACATTAATATTCAAAATGAAATTAACCTATAATTTAATGTTGAGAGTACATTCTTATATTTTAGAATTTGGGTTGTCCTTCAAATAAGAGATTAAGAACATTTCTANTTGAGATATTTTGGTCTGCCTAGGAGTTTGAATTTAGGCAAAATTTTTCTTTATAAGTTATCAGGGAGAGTTTTCCCCCCTCTTACCTGCTTGCTATTAATAGTTCACCTGTGTGTTTAAAATGCATTTAAAATGCATATTTTATTTGTCACCTAAAATTTTTTTTAATGAAAGAATGGGGCAAGAAACCTAGTCCACCATATTGCCAAGAAAACAAGAAGCCCACTCTCATACACTGATGGAAGGCTGCAAGTTAGTGCAAGAACATCAAGGAAAACTGGGGGAGGGGGAGGGATGGACTGGGAATTTCAGGTTGGTTGATGCAAACTCTTATGTTTAGAATGGATAAACAAGGTCCTACTGTATAGCATAAGGAACTATATCCAATCTCCTGAGATAAACCGTATGGAAAATGGAAAAGAATATTTTAAAAGGGTGTGTGTGTGTGTGTGTGTGTGTGTGTGTATGTGTATATATATATATATATTAGAGAAGGCAATGGCACCCCACTCCAGTACTCTTGCCTGGAAAATCCCATGGACAGAGGATCCTGGTAGGCTGCAGACCATGGGGTCGCTAAGAGTCAGACACGAATGAGTGACTTCACTTTCACTTTTCACTTTCATGCATTGGAAAAGAAAATGGCAACCCACTCCAGTGTTCTTGCCTGGAGAATCTCAGAGATGGCGGAGACTGGTGGGCTGCCTTCTATGGGGTCGCACAGAGTCAGACACAACTGAAGTGACTTAGCAGCATATATATATATATATATATATGTATATGCATATACATATATATATGTAAAACTGAATCACTTTGCTGCAAAACAGAGATTGTCACAACACTGTGAACCAAATATACCTCAAAAAATTTTAAAAAGCTACAACAACAAAAAAGAAGAAAAATTTGCTAAAAATCTCTTAAAATCAGAAATGCACATACTGTTTATTATCAACTCCACATTTAGAAATGTTTAACAGACATAACCATCCAAGTGCACAAATATGCATTTCAAAAATACTTACTTAGCTTGAATTAACAAAAAGCTGTGAAAAAAAATGATTACTAAAAATGACTGATCAAATGAATACTTTCAGACATTAGTCTATGAGACAGCTGTTTTTAAATGAGGTCATTCAGTACAGGCTGCTATGTTTTGCTTACCAAGATACATTGTTAGATGAAAGCAGAAATCTGCAAAATAGTGTGATTAGGAAGTTACAGATTGTCTAAAACTGACTGACTGTCTAAAATTTACAGATTGTCTAAGTGACTGACTGGGTGGAAGGAAGACTTACTTTTCAATGTTACCTTCTTCTATCTTTAGCAATTTAAACCATGTTTATATATTATATCTTTTTTAAAAATTATGAAAAGAAAATATAAAATATCTCTGTATTCCTACCACACTATTTTTTTCTTAAATCAAGAATGAACATTAAATTTCTTAAAATTGCTTTTTTAGCATCTATACTTACATATGCAGTGGGTCTCAGTCGTTTCAGTCTTGTCCAACTCTGAGACCCCAAGCACTATAGCCTGTCAGGCTCCTCTGTCCATAGGATTCTCCAGGCAAGAAGACTGGAGTGGGTTGCTATGCCCTCCTCCAGGGTATCTTCCTGACCCAGGAATTGAACCCATGTCTCTTATGTCTCCTGCTTTGGTAGGCAGTCCTTTATTACTAGCACCACCTTTAGTTCATCATTTCCCCTTTAATTCATCATTTAAGACTGAATTAATTAAGACCTTGGATTATATTATTAAATTTTCCAGTATTGAACTATTCTAGTACTTTCTGAATAAAGTTATTTGGTAACACTGAATTGTTTTAGCAGGCTGGTAGAATTTCATCGTCCTTCTTTACTTACAATTTTTACATTAATATTCAAAATGAAATTAACCTATAATTTAATGTTGAGAGTACATTCTTATATTTTAGAATTTGGGTTGTCCTTCAAATAAGAGTTTAAGAACATTTCTAGGGCCTTCCCTGGTGGTCCGGTGGTTAGGACTCTGGGCTTGCAATGCAGGGGGCCCAAGTTCAATCCCCGATCAGGGAAGTAAGATCCCACATGCCGCACAGCATGGCCAATAAATAAATAAATTAAAAAAAAAAAAAGAACATTTCTAATTTCCCTGCAGTACAAAAATTTAACTAATATGGAAGTTATCTGGATTCTGAAGCTTTTATTCTAATCCAGCTAATAATAAACCTCCCTCTAACAATTTCTTCTATTAGTTGTGTCTTTCAGAGTGTTTGGGGTATTGGGGTTTAAATTTTGGCAATTAACATTTTTCTTAAAGAAAGCATTTGTTTTAGCCAATATAATATTATATATTTTAGGTATTATTTATTAATTTATGAAGTGAACAAACTTTGAGTTTATAGCTCAATAAATGTATCTGTGTATTCACTCATGTAACAATATCCAGATCAAGATAAAGAATGTTTCCATCACTCCAAAATTCAGTTTCCTTTCCAGGCAATAGTTACCCACCATATGGGATATAACCAAATTTTCAAATTTCTATCATCACAGATAATTTATCAGGATTCACTATTATTGTGAGTGGTAGGAAAAGGCAAACATTCAGACATGATTTTGTGATTCTATTCCTGAAGTAGGCTAGAAATTCACAGCTCACCTCTCTATCAAAACACTGGTTGTGAGATTTCCCTGTATAAATAGAAAAAAGCCCAAATTTTCCCTGGGTGCCATCAGACCCAAAGGAAACCTAAGGTTTCATAGTAGCCACCTGTCTCATGTTCAGGCTTTGGTGAAGTTCCCAAAGTCTTTTCCTGTGTCCCCTTCTCGAAGATTCCTCTGGCTGCAGCTTGGCATCTACAAATGACCGGATCTTATGAAAGAACCAGCAGCCTGTGGAAAGTCTCAAAGCAGATACACGGAGTAAAAAGGTCTTCAGGAATTTCCCTGCATTGTCTGATTTTGTGTGCTTCATTTTGCCATTATTGTTGAACATTTAAATGTAGCCCTATGCCTTCTTTCTTTGGACCTATTGACAATGTTGAAAGGGCTATAGGAAAAATACCTCATTTGCTTATCAAGACTTGTGCCAAGTGAACAAGAGATTTAAGGCTATTGGCAACCAATCTGAGGAGTGCGTGTGTGTGTGTGTGTGTGTGTTGGGACATGCAGGGAGAGAGAGTAGTGCTGACAGTTTTCTCAGTGATATTCCCTTCAAACAATGTCCTAGTCCCTCTTGCTCCAAACTCTGTTTTTCTGAAACTNGTGTGTGTGTGTGTGTGTGTGTGTGTGTGTGTGTGTGTGTGTTTGGACATGCAGGGAGAGAGAGTAGTGCTGACAGTTTTCTCAGTGATATTCCCTTCAAACAATGTCCTAGTCCCTCTTGCTCCAAACTCTGTTTTTCTGAAACTCACTTGGGGAAATCCATCAACTGTTTCTTTTTTGCTGGTACAGATTTACAGGCTTTGTAAGCACGGATTGACTTTTCTATTAGCTTTGTCCAATCTGTTTCCTAATTTTCAGAAATTCTCCAAGGTTTCTCCTCTATATTTGGTACTCTGCACCATTTTCTCAGCTCACAGAAATTTTATTTGTTTGATTTGGGGGTTTTTCCCCTCTTTGTTCTTGCATTTCAATATCCTTATAGAATTTTGATAGGGAAGAAAAGAAAGGTACCTGTTGACTCAGCTTACCAACTGGAACCTGGAAGCTTGACATAAATATTTAAAATAAATCATCTAATAGGAGCAATTAGTTTGATATATTCAAACCTTTCCAAAAAACTCTTAGCTCTTGGTTCTTTTGAACTTAGGGAAGAGAATCAAATTAGATATCATCTGATCAAAGCAATTAACTACTTCTTAGAAGAAATAAGTAATTTATCATTATTTATCATTAAATTTATCATTATTTCTCATACTTTTGGAATCTTTAAGAACCCTCCAAAGGAAGAAGGCTTGATTCAAACCTTCATTTTCATCTCCTAAAACTCACCAAAATAAGCAGTCTCTTACCTTGTGTCAAGTTTCAAGTTGTCCTTGATTTTCTCACCATAAAAGATTAAAGATAATGCCACTAATTATAATATTTAAAAAGAGCCCTTCCTGAGAATGATCTGCCACTGGTATTGTGGTATATAAAGACTTTGAGAAATAGCCTTGATAGATTATATTCATTAAGAGGAGAAAGCAGGAGATTAAAGGTAGCAAGAGTGAATATCCTCTTATTTTTGCAAAACTTGTGCAACCTTTTATTCACCTACTAAAGCTGTTATTATGTAATAATAAAAACAGAGGTGTGCTGCATATATGAACTCAGAGAGGGAATAAAGACACAAGGAGCTATTTTCTGTCAAGAGAATTATAGTGTCATAGATTAAAGGTGGAAAGGCAGCCATCATTTAAAACAGCTCACATCTCCAAAGGATGTTTATTCACAAATTGATTAGAGTTGGAAATGAAAATGATTCAGTTGGTGGGAACATTACAGCAGCCCTTTAAAGTGTGATGGAAAAGATGAAAAGAAGGCTCACTTACCCTTTCCTTAGTGTGCAGACAGAGATCAAAAAGACCAATGTCCCACTGATAGCCCTAATGAGTCTGCACTTCTATTTAGCTTTTCAGTTATTTCCAATGACTTGGGAGGCATGTTCTGTCTGACAAACCTGACTATCCTGTTGCTGGAGGCAGCACTGAGTTTCACAAATCTCTTTTAGGTTGATATGACTGAGTTTTCAAAAATATGTAACAGAAATTAATGATATCCACCCAGAAGAAACCTTTATCTTACACACTGGTTTTGTCTCCACTGTTACTCATCCCCCAATCATGACTGCCATCTTCTGCATCTCATCTTCTCTCTTGCTCCTGTCAAATCTTCCAGCAAAACCTGTTGGCTCTATTCTGACTCTGACCACTTCTCTCTTCTTCCACTTTTTCCACTAGAGTACAACTAATTCCTTTTCACTGACGTTATACTTGGAATCTCAATCAGAGACTCAGAGCTNGTCTCCACTGTTACTCATCCCCCAATCATGACTGCCATCTTCTGCATCTCATCTTCTCTCTCGCTCCTGTCAAATCTGCCAGCAAAACCTGTTGGCTCTATTCTGACTCTGACCACTTCTCTCTCCTTCCACTTTTTCCACTAGAGTACAACTAATTCCTTTTCACTGACGTTATACTTGGAATCTCAATCAGAGACTCAGAGCTCAGAACAAAGTGCTGTCTAAGTCAAAGGGATAAAACTAGCTAACATGCTGGCAATTTGAGAGTCAATGAGAATTTTTAGCTTTTGAATATAATTAAGAGGATAACACATTCAGAAAACAGTCAACCCCAGAATAAAAAAAAAATCAAAACTTCTTCTAAAATAGAAAACACCATTTCTCCAAAATCAAATTAGCTACATTTTATGTTTCAGTGAGAAAGTGGAAGATTCAGTGACTTTTACTTGATTTGTTTCAAATACCAAGTTCCCAGCCAAAGTATCATGGGGATAAATCCACTGTACATGAAAATGATTCCTGAAAATCACTCTTTCAGGCACTTGGTTCAGTTCAGTGGCTCAGTCGTGTGCGACCCTTTGCGACCCCATGGATTGCAACACGCCAGGCTTCTCTGTCCATCACCAACTCCCAGAGCCTTGTCAAACTCATGTCCATCGAGTTGGTGATGCCATCCAGTCATCTCATTCTCTGTCGTCCCCTTCTCCTCCTGCCTTCTATCTTTCCCAGCATCAGGATCTTTTCCAATGAGTCAGTTCTTTGCATCAGGTGGCCAATGTATTGGAGTTTCAGCTTCAGCATCAGTCCTTCCAATGAATATTTAGGATTGATTTCCTTTAGGATTGACTAGTTTGATCTCCTTGCAGTCCAAGGGACTCTCAAGAGTCTTCTCCAACACCACAGTTCAAAAGCATTCATTCTCTGGTGCTCAGCTTTCTTTATACTCCAACTCACACATCCGAACATAACTACTGGAAAAACCGTAGCTTTGATTAGATGGGCCTTTGTCCACAAAGTAATCCCTCTGCTTTTTAATATGCTGTCTAGGTTGGTCATAGCTTTTCTTCCAAGGAGCAAGAGTCTTTTAATTTCATGACTGCAGTCACCATTTGCAGTGATTTTGGAACCCCCAAAAATAAAGTCTGTCATTGTTTCCATTGCTTCCCCATCTATTTGCCATATAGTGATGGAACCAGATGCCATGATCTTGGTTTTTGAATGTTGAGTTTTAAGCCAGCTTTTTCACTCTACTCTTTCACATTCATCAAGAGGCTCTTTAATTACTCTTAGCTTTCTTCCATAAGGGTGAGGTCGTCTGCATATCTGAGGTTATTGATACTTCTCCTGGCAATATTGATTCCAGCTTGTGCTTCATCCGGCCTGGCATTTTGCATGGTGTACTCTGCATATAAGTTGAATAAACAGGGTGACAATATACAGCCTTCATGTACTCCTTTCCCAATTTGGAATCAGTCCATTGTGCCATGTCCAGTTCTAACTGTTGCTTCTTGACCTGCATACAGATTTCTTAGGAGGCAGGTCAGGTGGTCTGGTATTCTCATCTCTTAAAGAATTTTCCACAGTTTGTTGTGATCCACACAGTCAAAGGCTTTGATTAGTCAATAAAGAAGTAAATGTTTTTCTGGAACTCTCTTGCTTTTTCTATGATCCAACAGATGTTGTCAATTTGATCTCTAGTTTCTCTGCCTTTCCTAAATCCAGCTTGAACATCTAGAAGTTCTTAGTTCACATACTGTTGAAGCCTGGCTTGGAGAATTTTGAGCATTACTTTGCTAGCATGTGAGATGAGTGCAATTGTGTGGTAGTTTGAGCATTCTTTGGTATTGNAGAATAAAAAAAAAATCAAAACTTCTTCTAAAATAGAAAACACCATTTCTCCAAAATCAAATTAGCTACATTTTATGTTTCAGTGAGAAAGTGGAAGATTCAGTGACTTTTACTTGATTTGTTTCAAATACCAAGTTCCCAGCCAAAGTATCATGGGGATAAATCCACTGTACATGAAAATGATTCCTGAAAATCACTCTTTCAGGCACTTGGTTCAGTTCAGTGGCTCAGTCGTGTGCGACCCTTTGCGACCCCATGGATTGCAACACGCCAGGCTTCTCTGTCCATCACCAACTCCCAGAGCCTTGTCAAACTCATGTCCATCGAGTTGGTGATGCCATCCAGTCATCTCATTCTCTGTCGTCCTCTTCTCCTCCTGCCTTCTATCTTTCCCAGCATCAGGATCTTTTCCAATGAGTCAGTTCTTTGCATCAGGTGGCCAATGTATTGGAGTTTCAGCTTCAGCATCAGTCCTTCCAATGAATATTTAGGATTGATTTCCTTTAGGATTGACTAGTTTGATCTCCTTGCAGTCCAAGGGACTCTCAAGAGTCTTCTCCAACACCACAGTTCAAAAGCATTCATTCTCTGGTGCTCAGCTTTCTTTATACTCCAACTCACACATCCGAACATAACTACTGGAAAAACCGTAGCTTTGATTAGATGGGCCTTTGTCCACAAAGTAATCCCTCTGCTTTTTAATATGCTGTCTAGGTTGGTCATAGCTTTTCTTCCAAGGAGCAAGAGTCTTTTAATTTCATGACTGCAGTCACCATTTGCAGTGATTTTGGAACCCCCAAAAATAAAGTCTGTCATTGTTTCCATTGCTTCCCCATCTATTTGCCATATAGTGATGGAACCAGATGCCATGATCTTGGTTTTTGAATGTTGAGTTTTAAGCCAGCTTTTTCACTCTACTCTTTCACATTCATCAAGAGGCTCTTTAATTACTCTTAGCTTTCTTCCATAAGGGTGAGGTCGTCTGCATATCTGAGGTTATTGATACTTCTCCTGGCAATATTGATTCCAGCTTGTGCTTCATCCGGCCTGGCATTTTGCATGGTGTACTCTGCATATAAGTTGAATAAACAGGGTGACAATATACAGCCTTCATGTACTCCTTTCCCAATTTGGAATCAGTCCATTGTGCCATGTCCAGTTCTAACTGTTGCTTCTTGACCTGCATACAGATTTCTTAGGAGGCAGGTCAGGTGGTCTGGTATTCTCATCTCTTAAAGAATTTTCCACAGTTTGTTGTGATCCACACAGTCAAAGGCTTTGATTAGTCAATAAAGAAGTAAATGTTTTTCTGGAACTCTCTTGCTTTTTCTATGATCCAACAGATGTTGTCAATTTGATCTCTAGTTTCTCTGCCTTTCCTAAATCCAGCTTGAACATCTAGAAGTTCTTAGTTCACATACTGTTGAAGCCTGGCTTGGAGAATTTTGAGCATTACTTTGCTAGCATGTGAGATGAGTGCAATTGTGTGGTAGTTTGAGCATTCTTTGGTATTGCTTTTCTTTGGGATTGGAATGAAAACTGACCTTTTCTAGTCCTGTGGCCACTGCTGAGTTTTCCAAATTTGCTGGCATATTGAGTGCAATACTTTCACAGCATCATCTTTTAGGATTTGAAATAGTTCAACTGGAATTCCACCACCTCCACTAGCTTTGTTCATAGTGACGCTTCCTAAGGCCCACTTGACCTCTCATTTCAGGACATCTGGCTCTAGATGAGGATCACACCATTGTGGTTATCTGGGTCATAAAGATTTTTTTTGTACAGTTCTTCTGTGTTTTCTTGCCACCTCTTCTTAATATCTTCTGCTTCTGTTAGGTTCATATCATTTCTGTCCTCTATTGTGCCCATCTTTGCATGAAGTGTTCCCTTGGTATCTCTAACTTTCTGGAAGGGATCTCCTGTCTTTCCCATTCTATCGTTTTCCTCTATTTCTTTGCATTACCATTCTTTGAATCATTAGATCATCCTTCATGAGAAATAATTATTCATTCATGTCTGTATCTTCTGTGAGCTTCATGATTTCCAACATACACCATCATTTTATGTACCATTAAGAGAGAAATAAAATGCTTAAGATGAGATATAAAGCTGAGATATAAAGCTGAGATATAAATGGCCCATGCCCTCAAGGCATGACTAAACAAGAAATATACTTACCTTCCTTAATCTTAGCACTGGGTTAAGAAAAATTTTTTTCTGGAAATTTGAATCATAAACTGGTATTCAAGCAAGTTTGTAGTCTAAATTCTCAGTATATTTGCAAAATCTTAAAGCAAGAGAGTTTAAAGTGATTACAGGCTGACAGTGCCCCCAGGAGATAAGCAGATTCTCTCTGGAAGAACTCTACTTCCTTCTAGACTAAAATACCATTCTGATTTCAGAGATGTTAAAGGATGAAAGATGTATGTCTTCAGTTCAGTTCAGTCACTCAGTCATGTCTGACTGTTTGCGGCCCCATGAATCGCAGCACGCCAGGCCTCCCTGTCCATCACCAACTCCTGGAGTTCACTCAGACTCACGTCCATCAAGTCAGTGATGCCATCCAGCCATCTCATCCTCTGTCGTCCCCTTCTCCTGCCCCCAATCCCTCCCAGCATCAGAGTCTTTTCCAATGAGTCAACTCTTCGCATGAGGTGGCCAAAGTACTGGAGTTTCAGCTTTAACATCATTCCTTCCAAAGAAATCCCAAGGCTGATCTCCTTCAGAATGTATGTCTTAGACCAAATGAAATCCTTAATTATCTTGTGAATTTTGGGCCCAGCAAGTCTTCTGAATTTGGTCCCACTATAATTTTTGTAACTGTGCAAATTTAGTTGTGTAGTACCTCAAAAAGCTGCTAAGTAAGAGGCATACTGCTACTGCTAAGTCACTTCAGTCGTGTCTGACTCTGTGCGACCCCAGAGACGGCAGCCCACCAGGCTCCCCATCCCTGAGATTCTCCAGGCAAGAACACTGGAATGGGTTACCATTTCCTTCTCCAATGCATGAAAGTGAAAAGTGAAAGTGAAGTCACTCAGTCGTATCCGACTCTTAGCAACCTCATGGACTGCAGCCTACAAGGCTCCTCCATCCATGGGATTTTCCAGGCAAATAAGAGGCATAGAGGTACACAAACAAAGAAAAATTTATATTAATGAGCAAAGAGCAAGTTAAGAAAACATTTCATCAGTTCTTCAATCTCTCAAGTTCTCTATGATATTTTCATCTTTTTTTTTTTTCATCCATCTGACTTCTCCACCTTATAGCTTGGTGCACAAAAGAGGAGCTTAGAATCATAATTTAATAACTAAATTCTATAGTGTGGAGGGAAAAGTGAATGGAAATGAAGCTGACTGCAAGAGGAGCTCACCAGGAAATGAGTAGAGCCTATAGCAAGGGCAGAAATATAACTTGATTGAAAATACCAGCTAACTCTAAGATAGATGGTAGAATTCTAGGCAAAGTTGTTTGGGAAGAATCACTCAGTCAGTGATGGCTATATATGAGCAAAATGAAAGATATTTAGTGTCATTTCCCTCTTATCCTTATAATGTTAAAAGAAAACCAAAGTAACTTTAAGCTTTCCCTGAGAATGGAGTATTTTTCTTACCAAAATTTATATGTTCTACCCACTATGAAATTATGATATCTCAAAAACAATACCTCTTCAAAATCTGGAGCTCAAATATCTCCTACAAGAAGCCATCGGTTGTCTACAACTCACAATCCTGACCATGCCTCTATTTCTTATCTCATCAGAACTTATTTAATTTTTATCAAATTGTTTTTTAATTGGTAAGACCATGGCCTCCAGTCCTATCACTTCATGGCACATAGATGAAGAAACAATGGAAACAGTGACATACTTTATTTTCTTGGGCTCAAAATCACTGCACATGGTGACTACAGCCATGAAATTAAAAGTTAGTTCTATATAGTGCTGTATATAAATATATGCAGTATGTGTATGCTAACACATAGCTTGGAGGAAAAGTGATGACAAATCTAGACAGTATATTAAAAAGCAGAGACATTAATTTGCCAGCAAAGGTCCATATAATCAAAATTATGGCTTTTCCTGTGATCAGGTATAGGTGTGAGAGTTGGACCATAAAGAAGGCTGAGCACTGAAGAACTGATGTTTTTGAACTGTGGTGTTGGAGAAGACTCTTGAGAGTTCCTGGGATTGCAAGGAGATCAAACCGAGTCAATCCTAAAGGAAATCAGTCCTGAGTATTCATGGAAGGACTGATGCTGAAGCTGATGCTCCAACACTTTGGTCATCTGATAAGAACTGACTCTTTGGACAAGACCCTGATGTTGGGAGAGATAGAAGTCAGGAGGAGAAGAGGACAACAGAGGATGAGATTGTTGGATGACATCACCGACTCCCTGGACATGACTTTGAGCAAGTTCTGGGAGTTGGAGATGGACAGGAAAGCCTGGCATGCTGCAGTCCATCGGGGTCACAAAGAGTCAAATACGACTGAGCGACTAAACTGACTGGTGAAATGTGTCTCAACTGGCTCCAGGAAGTGAGAGGGAGGGAAGGATTAGAAGTTTGGGTTTAGCAGATGCAAACTGTTGTTTACAGAATGGCCCTACAAATTATCAGTTGAATTCTAGATTTGTGTTCGGTTCATGGTGCTCCCTGCATTATTATGAATGAATGAATAAAGAGCCATGCATAGAACAATGATGAAACTTTATGATCAAGGATTATGATTGGTCCAATTAATCCAATCACAAGAAAGAAAGCAAAATTGAAGTACATACATTTGTAAAAGTAAACATTCCTTTATCAAACAGAAGCAGGAAAATAGAAGGGAAATGAAGGTATTCAACACATAAAATTGGCTGTACCAGTGATGAAAGTTCTGAGATGTCAAAGACTGAGACAACTTAAAGATTAACAACCCCATCAAGCCATTGCCATGCTTAGGCTACAGTATCAAAAGAGGTATACTGCCAGAAGCCAGGAACCAGGGCCACTGCACTGAAGCCGAAGCCGTGGCGTTTGAGAAGTGGGAGCTGGACCCATAAGGAGACACAGCTGCCACCAGAGAAACCACCTGGTGAGGAGAGGGGAGGGGAAAATGCTGCTTGCAGCTTTCCCTTCCACCTGCCCTTTATCTTCCTGCTAGTACCCAGCTGAACACCAATAACAAACACAACCTGCTGTCCTCAAGCACTGTCAGATATAAGACAAAGCAGAGGACAGGAGGAGAAATGCACAGGAGATTAAATTAAACAGACCCAGAGCTGACTACTGCCTTTAACAGTCCTTCCCTTGCCCTAGCCCAACCCCACTCATTTCCCACAGATAATTATTTTTTATCATTTGTTTCATGTCTTTCCAAACCTCTGTCTAATCTCTATGGAAATAGAGAAGTTTACATACATTTTAACACAAAAATGAAATTGTGCTATATATGTTGTATATATGCTATATGCATAAGCATACATATACTGCATATACTTATATACAACACTAAGCATAAATATGTATATATATGTGTTATATAATTTTGTTTGGGAACAAAAAAATTACAGAATGCAATCATCATATGTTTTCTGGATGTTTTCGCTTTGATCAGCAATGTGTTTCAAAGGTCATTCCACACGGCTACACATATATTTGCCCCATTTTTTTAAATGATTACAGATTATTCCATTGTATGGATCTGCCATAATTTAGCTAACCAGTCTCCAGTAGATGGACATTTAGAGGGTTTCCAAATGTTTGCTATTATTAGCAATGTGGCAATGGGCATACTTTTAACTTCATGTATACATGCACACATTTCTAGAAGATAAGATCATAGTAACAGAGAGTAGCTTGTACAAAATATGAGATATTGTTTATAAGGTCAGTAACAGAGAGTTTGAATTATATGTGTACTATTAAATTATGTATTCAGTTGAATATCTTCTATCTTCACCCTTAAGAATAAGGGGCAACTTTTTTTTGTTCACAGTGTCATCCCCAGTGGGTATATAGCAAAATCTATCCATCTGTCTATCTATCTACCTCTGTCATCTTCTCTTTTATTTTTTTGTATGAATATAATCATTAAAATCACTTTCACAGAAGTTTTGTTTATGATTTAAATGTGGCAATGGTTTAGCTCCAAAATCTTCCCCTAGAGACCAAAAGGAGGAAAACGGGGAAGAAAAAACTCATAAAACACATTTTTAGAAAAACTAAGAGACAGAAGAAACCTGGCAATTCCAATTGCATGTGATGTAGTGCTCAGTTGTGTCCAACTCTTTATGACTCCATGAACTGTAGCTCTCCTCTGTCCATGGAATTTTACAGGCAAGGATGCTGGTGTGGGTTCCCATTTCGTACTCCAGGGGATCTTCCCCATTCAGGAATCGAACCCATGTCTCTTGTGTCTCTTGCATTGGCAGGTGGGTTCTTTACCATTAGCACCACCTGGGAAGCCCTCAATTGTATGTGAGTGGTATCAGAGGCAGAGCTGAACCATGAGCCTCTCTGTTGGAAGTCGCAGAGGAGACACAGAGAAGAACAGAAGTATGGAGAGGGCAGAAGAGCTTTTGGATCTTGGAAATTTCCAGAAAATATTTCCTTCTAGAAGGAGAGGTTCTCACTAAAATAAATTTAAATGGATCAAAGACTTGAATCTAAAAAATGAGACCATACAAGCTCTAGCTAATGACTATAATCATTTACAAATATCATATAATCATTTACAAATTCCTTTATAAATCTAGAATAGGGGAGATCTCTTCTAACTATGACTCAAAATCCAGAAACCATTTGAAAAGTTTGGTGGCTCAGAGGTTAAAGCATCTGCCTGCAATGCAGGAGACCTGGGTTCGATCCCTGGTTCGGGAAGATCCTCTGGAGAAGGAAATGGCAACCCACTTCAGCATTCTTGCCTGGAGAATCCCAAGGACGGAGGAGCCACGGGCTACAGTCCACGAGGTCGCAAAGTGTCAGACACGACTGAGCGACTTCACTTCACTAGTCACTTGTTACATGAATAAAACAGCTTTTCATAAGCAAAAAGATCCCTGACACTCTAGAAGAAATACTTAAATTCTTACTTCAAAGAGCTAATTTCCCAAATACACAAAGAAGTTCTAGAAAAATTAAAAGATAAAAGAGTCCCAAACCAAAGTAAGCCCAGAAGTTGGACCAATGATGTCTCACTAGAAAAGATATTAAACATATGAAATCTATCTCACTCAAAGGAAGGCAAAGAAAGGAAACATCAAGCTACCTTCTCACTAATCAGACTGGCACAAAGAAAAATTTTTTAAAGTGGGAATTACTTCATCAAGGCTGTGGGAAAATAAGCTCTCTCATTCTCTTTTTGTGGAGGCTGTGGCATACATCATGCGCCACTTTAGTTCCTCAACCAGGGACTGAATCTGTGCCTCCTATATTGGGAGCAAGAGTCTTAACCACTGAACCACCGAGGAAGTCCCTCTCATTTTTTATTGGAGGTTGTTCCAGGGGAACAATTTCTGAGAGGTCAGGGAAAGTGGAACTCCTTACAGTTCCTGTTTTTTGAAGTGAAAGTGTTAGTCACTCAGTCGTGTCTGACACTTTGCGACCCCTGTAGCCTCCAGGCTCCTCTGTCCAAGGGATTTTTTTCAGCAGGAATACTGGAATAGGTTGCCATCTCCTTCTCCAGGGAATCTTCCCAATTCAGGGGTCACACCCTGCTTTTAGGTATGAAAACACAGTTTATTAATTCTTTGGTATTATTTGTAGTTTGGGGCTATTTTGATAAACACTATGAACATCTGTGTACCAGTCTCCTGCCATAAATGCCATTAGCTGAGTCATATGTGGAAAATGCGCATTTTGATCAAACTATCTAGAAAAATCCAACATGGCCTGATTTTTTCAATACTTGTTTAGTCAACTCTTCAGCAAGATTTTCCATGTCTTCAATAGCATTTGCTACCAAAGAAAGGAATGTTTTAGTTTGTTACCATATTGTATTAACTACTTTTTACCAAGCAGGAAGAATGAAGTGTTTTCCCAATAGTCAGCTTTTTGTATTCACTCCTAAGGAAGAAATTTCAGATGCTTCTCATTTTTTATTATTTAATTTAAAATGATTAAGAAACAAATAAAATATTCCAAACCTTAAACATTGTTGAAAACTACTTTAGAAAAACCACCATTTGGGGGAAAGATTGTAGGTAGTTGTTATCACATTTGCCTACACATGAAAGGTCCCCAGTTTGAAATCAGGCAGAAACAGGCAGATCTTCCCATTTTCCCCAGGAGGACACTGAGCACACATATTCACTCCTAAGGAAGAAATTTCAGATGCTTCTCATCACTTTTTGTTATTAACTTTCATTTAAGATGGTTAAGGAGCAAATCAAATATTGCAAACTTTACACATTCTTGAAAACCACTTTAGAATAACCACTACTTTTGGAAAAGATTATAGAGGCTTGTCCTCCTGCTCTAAATATCTGCTTTTACGTTTTGCTGATTTTTAGTTGTGGTTAATATCTTAAGGTCAATGTATAACATGAGTAGAGGTTTTTGATAATGATCTTGAATGCAATTCATATTTCTAATAGTCTTTAGAATTTGGAACTTGTCTTTGCATCTCTTCCTTTCATACTTGATTAGATTTTCATTCTTTTTACCTCATATGGTAACTGATGAAGCACTCATTCGAGGGAACAGAAGAAGGGTTGGCTCAGCCGTTTTCTTGTTCCATTGTTAACAACATCTTCAACCAACATTTCTTATTTAATTAAAATCATTGCTGTCATCTTTATATTACTTAACTGGGTACTCTTACACTGCAGTGTGGCAGTAGCCCAAAAGTGAGGTCATGAGTGAGAGGTCATCCTGTAATTTCCACTTTCTCGCCTCAAGCCAGGGGAATTCGTTATAAGGAATCAGGGTATCCCAAAGGCAGATAGCACAGCCTAGCTTCAGTAGGGCTAGCAGCCGGAAAGCTTCAGATCTCAAGCCCTGCCCATCACATCTCTCTCTCCTCCAGTGTCTCTGCTTCTCACTCCATATCCCTTTCTCATCCTTCCTTCTGCTGACTTGTTTCTACTGCTTGAGCAAGCAGTGACCAAACACGACCCCCTCAAGGCTACTGAATTTTATGTCCTCAATTCAAGAGGCCAGTTGAAGCTATCTAGAATCCTCATCCAAATCTGTGGGACCAAATTCCACATAGCTGAACTTGGGTCAGAGGCTCCACACTGGGTCAATCAACTCTGACTAAGCTTGCAAGTGGGTGAGACTGATTCTCAGAGAAGGGGATTTGGGGATGGCAAGATATTCTAAAATATGCCTTTCACAAATAGCCCTAGATTGTGTATCCTGATGTAACCATTTGACTGTAGAAAGTGTCTCTTCCATCCTTTGCTTGTATCATTTCTTCTCCCATGGATGGGGCTGGAGCAGGGATGGTGACATTTGTTTCTGTGGTTTTTATTCTCTCCCCACCTGTACCTGAGCACTGGTTGACACATCTGTTCATCATTAATTGGTGAATGCACTGAGTTGGATCATACTTAGAGCCTACTTCTCTTTATGTTTACTTTGCATATCTTTATCCTTGTTCATCATGTATTGACTGTATAATTTAACTCGAGAGTAATACCATTTCTCTCACTTTTAAGATTTGTGGAGAGTTGACTATAGAACCAACTTCTAAACACATTCTTTCCCCAGATTAGCTTATTGTGCACATAAATCCTCAAGAGGGTCAGAGAGATTGAAGTAAGTGTCACAAAATGATTAAGAATATGGTTAACAAGAAAAAAATCTACATCATCTACTGAAGGTGAAAAACTCAGAGGAAAAAAAAGAGGGAACAGAGAAAGGAAATGGAAAACTCACTTGAAATAATTGTGATAACCCAAGTGTTATCTATGCTCAATATTTAGATGGGTGATATACAGAAATAGATACAGAAATCACATTGGAGTTGGAGGTAGATATGGAATAGACAGAGAGCATAAACTCTGAAAGTCAAGGAGCCACTGTGTAGTAGGAGTTCCCTTTACACTATCTGTACCACTCCACTCAAAATAAGTTGACAACCACAAAAGCTAGACTTTTCACCATGGCAGAGGCATTTGACAGTCTGGAGAGAGAGGAAAAAGACCATCAAAACTCCTGCTTTGATTCCTTATTTTGAATCACAACCAACAGAATCATGACCTTGCTCAAGTGAAAGAGAATAAGTGATTTTTCCCCTTCTTATTAGAGAATTAAGCAGTAAATGACAATGTTTAACTCTATTTCATCCTAAAACAAAGAAGAATAAAGAAAAACTAGTTTGCCTATAGACAAACAGGAAAGACAGTGAGAGACTTCAAGATTTTGGAGCACTAAAAGTGATGCAAAGCCCATTTAATGGACACCCCCAGAGCTTTTTTTTCTAAGCACCGCAATTGATTGCCACGAGATTATGATGCCATTAAAATTCACTCTGCCCATAAACTAATGCTGCGGAAAATGCTGACGTTTATAGCAGTTCCTACAAGGGACATATTTCAGTGTGAAAGTAAGTCCTAATGTAAGAACTTTATCTCAGTAAAGCAACATCTAGGAAGGGGGGAGCAGGAGGAGGAAGAGAGGCCGTCTGGGAGTGCTGGGAGTTTTATTTCTCTCAATAATGGGTGTATGGATGCTAAATTTCAAAGACTTTTTAAAATAAATCTATTGGCCTTTGACAAAATCAATCCAAACCCCATAAACCAAGAAGTCATCCACTTGATATTAATGAGCCCACATTTGCATTTATTTGTCTCTTACACTAGACAAACCATTAATTTCGTGTTTATGCTTCCTTTGAAGTTTGAATGCTCATAGATAGATGGCCTCATCGAATCTCCTGCTGCTACATTAATATTTCGCTATAAATGATAAATTTTATCATTTTCCACAACACCCCTTTTTACTTTAAGAAAGCTGTGAAAATACAAGCAATAAGTCTTAAGGTCTGAAAGCACAGCTTTTTTTTTTTTAATACTCTTCAGCAGGGATCATTAAAATAGTGATATCTTTAACATCAGGAAACCTTTGATGGCCTCTACGATTTGGAAGCTAAGACGATGTATATCTCGTCAACTAATCAACCTTTCTTGGATTAAGGATGGTTCAGTTGGCTAGAGCTGACACATAGGTCCATTTCTGACCACACTCGTTGCCTCAAGTTTTTTTCAGAATTTGTATGACAATATTTTAGTTTACAATATTAGTCTAATTTATTGAATTTAAAAGAAGAAGTATTTTGAAAGGTTTGAGATAGAAAAGTTTACCACTAACAGGGTGTTGGGAATGACACAGTGCCAGGTGAGAGGGTCAACAGGGTCTAGATGGAACCCACTAAATGGTATATAGGGCATGATGTCATGGAGATGGTTACAGTCAGTTCAGTTATTCTGTTTGATAATAATGATGAGGAGGAGGAGTAGACAGATGATGATGATGGTTACTTGTTGAGCCCTTCCTACACGTTAGACAATGAGCTGTGAGCTCTGCGGCCATCCTCTCAACAATCCTAAAAGGTAGTTGCTACTGATAATCCCAGCTGATAGATAGGAAGCCCAAAGTGCTACATGAAATGGTAAGTTTATTTGCATCTCTGCCACTGTACTGTTATAGCCGGATCCACCAGGATCTCCCAGGGATGGTCCTGTAAGTGGCTGAAACCTTTCATTTAGACCTATTCCAATCTTTTTCATTCTGTTTTCATAATAGAGGTAAGAAGGGGATCACAGCCAGAAATTTCCAGGTGATTAACTTTGGTGACATCACCTATACTCATACCTGAGTCAGGTGCAAGGAAGAAATGGCACATCTCTAAACCTTCAGTCCAGTGAATTTTNCTGTTTTCATAGTAGAGGTAAGAAGGGGATCACAGCCAGAAATTTCCAGGTGATTAACTTTGGTGACATCACCTATACTCATACCTGAGTCAGGTGCAAGGAAGAAATGGCACATCTCTAAACCTTCAGTCCAGTGAATTTTCTTGGAACCTTCTTTCTCTGTACATTTTCACTTCTCCTGTCCTTCAAATGGCCTCTTTTCCATTTTTGACAGAGCTCAAAAATCCAGTCTCACCCACACACTCACCTACCTGTCTGCCCCATCATTTAGGTGTATTTATTTGCTTACATATAGTGTTTGCTATAATTCATGGTTTGCTTTGATGTTTCATTAAAATTAATATCTAGCTTTTTATGTATCTTATAAATATACATTCATATCCACTTCTTCTAGATTAATATTATACATTCCATTTGGGAGAAGAATGGGTAGGAATTCTATCTTTAACCAGAGTCCCCATGTTCAAATTGATTTAACAAAAGAAACAATTTGCAAAAAAAAATTATCATAATAAGAATGTTTGCAAATCATTATGATGCTAGGTATTTGGTTTAACTTTTTTTTTTAACTTCTCTGCCAAATCTGTCTGATTATGGACTGGAGTGAAATGCTTGACATACAAGCATAAGCTGTGTTATTAAAATAATGTATTGACCAGGAGTGAGAAATGCAGCTCATTGGTAAGAGAAATCCTTTTCTGTTCAGAAAAAAATTGGTCATGGAATAAGTATTTTAGGTACTAATAGACTAGTATAGTCTATATGGGATGCAGAGCAAGGACATGAAAGGAAACAGCCAGCCTCCCTGGTTACAGGAAAGGCTACAAGAATAAGCAGCTGAACAGTGTTTTGAATGAAGGGAAACCATCAATCACAATAAGAAGAAAAGCTATGACAAATCTAGACAGCATGCTAAAAAACAAAGACATTACTTTGCCAACAAAGGTCCGTCTAGTCAAAGCTATTGTTTTCCAGTAGTCATATATGGATGTAAGAGTTGGACTATAAAGAAAGCTGAGCACAGAAGAATTGATGCTTTTGAACTGTGGAGTTGGAGAAGATTCTTGAGAGTCCCTTAGACTGCAAGGAGATCAAACCAGTCAATCCTCAAGGAAATCAGCCCTGAATATCCATTGGAAGGACTGATGTTGAAGCTGAAACTCCAATACTTTGGCCACCTGATGCGAAGAACTGGCTCACTGGAAAAGTCCCTGATGCTGGGAAAGACTGAAGGTGGAAGGAGAGGGGATGACAAAGAATGAGATGGTTGGATGGCATCACCAACTCGATGGACATGAGTTTGAGCAAGCTCTGGGAGTTGGTGATGGACAGAAAAGCCTAGTGTGCTACAGTCCATGGGGTCACAGAGTCGGACATGATTGAGCAACTGAACTGAACTGAACTGATCTCATTAACTGCAGTTAAAGTATTGAGGTTTACTAGGTGCCAGGTACTTTTAAATTTATTTTTATTGAAGTATAGTTGAATTACAATGTTGTGTTAATTACTGTTATACAGCAAAGTGATTCAGTTATAGACGTATACATATTCTTTTTCATATTCTTTTCCATTATGGTTTATCACAAGATCTTGAAGAACATTTTCCTGCACTGTACAGTAGTAGGTCCTTGTTGGTTTTCCACTCTATATCTACCAGTTTGCAATTCCAAACTCTCTCTCCTACCCTCTCCCATCCACTTCCCTCTTGGTCCAGGTACTTTTAAAGTGTCTCATATTTGATCTCACAACTATCCCCTAAGTAGACAACATTGTTGTTGTTCAGTCTGTAAGTATTGTCTGACTCTTGGAAACCCCATGGACACACCTGCCTTCCCTGTCCTTCACTATCTTGAGGAGTTTGCTCAAATCCTGTCCATTGAGCTGGTGATGCCACCCAACCATCTCATCCTCTGTCATCCCCTTCTCTTCCTGATGTGAATCTTTCCCAGCATCAGGGTCTTTTCCAATGAATCAGTTCTTTGAATTAGGTGACCAAAGTATTAGAGCTTCAGCTTCAGCATCAGTCCTTCCAATGAATATTCAGGATTGATTTCCTTTTGGACTGACTGGTTGATCCCCCTGCTGTCCAAGGGTAAACTATGATTATCCCCATTTAGCAGGAAAAGTAAGACCCTACTATGATAACTAGCTTGTCTAAAGTACGTGGCTGTTGGGAGTTGGAGCTGGTATTCAAACCCAGACACTCTGACTCCAGAAGTCCCCAAATGAGTAAACTTCTAGAAAAAAAAAAAAAAA
>SJYW01040403.1:61187-84575 GCA_006410735.1 Raphicerus campestris | reverse complement strand
TAAGTCTGTCAACTGTATATAGAGAAGCCATTAAGTTGGCCCCAATTAGGTCTGGGCTCAATTTTCCCTTAGCAAGCCCTTTACTCCATATTTAAGTAAGTAGGTTCTTAGATTCTTTTATGACTAAGCCCCCACCTTGTATCGTATTTCCAGTAACTACTCAATCTTGTGCCCTGTGTGCTGTTTACCCCAAGTGGTTCTGGGCTGCTGGGCCAGATTAACAGAGCATAGAGGAGAAAGCATCTTCTTTGTGTAGGTCTTTTGTTTGCTGTCTCTGTTCTTTCTCTACCTCTCCTTCCTTTAGCATGTAATTTTCCATGATGAGTTTTCATATAAAAATGATAACCGAAAGGAAGTACTACTTTTTCTTTGCATGGACTTTTCTTTGCTTCCTTATTTGGTCTCCATCCTTGCCTTCTCTCCTACATTCTCTTTTTATTTTCTTCCTCCTCCTTTTCCTGAAATTATTGATTTCTTCTTCAAGAGAACACAATTAGACAAAGAGATAAAAGACATGGAGCTCAGGGAGCTCCCAGTACACTGCGGATTCAGAGAAATGAACATGTAATCTCCAAATGAGTGGTCAGTTCTGACTCAGTGTGAACCAATGGCTCCCTGGGAGCAGGGTGCATGTCCTGATGAAGGTGAGGCTTGGTGTCAGGACTGAAGGATTAACTTCTGGATTCTTGGCTACACTTATTCCTGAAGCTTTGGGCAGTTTAAGATATATGACATGCAAATGTAATGAGCTTGTCATTTCTTTTGCACAGATGACTTTTTCTGATATGTTTGAAGGATATTTTAAAACAGTTATTTCAACATGAAAATTTCATCTGAAATCCTCTGCGTTCTTCACTTGTTTTATGCACCATATCATTACATGAGCTAAAAAAACTCAACTTCATCCAGGTTTGGGTTGTATCACCTCAAGTATCTCAGGGAGACCTGCATAATCAAGGTTTAGTAGTACATTGAGCATCTCCGTGTTTCCTTCTGCTTTTGAGTTACATATATGCAGATTTGCCCATCACACATGGCACTCTATATTTTAAAAGAGTAATGATATTTCTCAGTCAGAGGACAGTTCATCAAAAGGTCCCATTTTTCAAACCTGAGACTTAATGGCTTGGGGCATATTCTGAGGATGTCTTGTGCCAGCATCCTTCTCTCCCTCTGTACATTTGCGTGTTCTCCCTCTACAGGCTGTGAGGTTGGGATGCGGCCCTGCCAATGCCCAGGAATCTCTGCATCATGGTAATGTCAGATCTTGGCCATGTGTCAGATATTTAGCTTAATTTCCTCATTTTCAGGAGAACTAAGTGAAAAAAGTATGCTGATTGCTAACCTGTACCAAGATTTTTAAAAAACAAATGTCTAATACTGTAACACTTGAATGATTGATTCCTTGATAATTCACTTTTAAATCCATTATTGTTATTGTTTAGTGGCTAAGTCATGTTTGACTCTTTGTGATCCCATAAACTGTAGCCTGCCAGGCTCCTCTGTCCACGAGTTTTCCCAGGCAAGAATATTGAAGATTTGCCATTTCCTTCTCCAGATCTTCCCCATTCAGGGATCAAACCTGTGTCTCCTGCATTGTAAGCAGATTCTTTACCCCTGAGCCACCAGGGAAGTCCTTTAAAGCCATAATATTATTCTTCATCAACAATTTTCTTGACACAAACTAATTTCACTGTTTAGAGTTAAATAGATATCAGTGGAAATAACATAAATTTTATCACAGTCTAATGTCCTAGAATCATCTAGCAATCTTACTCAATGTCAGCAGCAGAAACAAAATCTAAACAATAGACAGCATCTGAAGAACTAGTTCTAACTGACTCAGAAGAGGCCATAAATAAATTAGATTTGCTCAGAATTTTGTATCTCCCATTATTTACTTACATTAAAACCAAATCAGGTTAGTATTAGCTTTTGAAAAATAATACATATTTTAAAGTAAAATCAGTCAGTCCTCAGAAATCATGGAGCACTGAATGTCTATCTCAACTGGCTCTGAGTCCATTCCCTTAGTTATTGGCAGTACCCATAAATGAGAAATGTTGCCATTTTGCATCCTATGCAGAGAAATAACAGAGCTGTTAGTCCCCGTCCAGCACATGAGCCACTTCTCAATCTGTAACAGAATGATGTTCTGAAATAACCTTCTTACTCAAACCATCAGCTAAAGCGCTCTTCATAGCCTGACCACCTGTAGCCGTGCTTGCCTCACAGACACACTGGGGTCAAAGCGTTAGCCCAGGGGATGGGCTCGGACCATCTCAGGACTGACCAGGTGCTCTGCACGTATTCAGGGAAATTCCTGAACGACAATGACATGTCCCAGGAACTAGCATGTGCCCAGTGAATTCTTGATGACACGAGTGCCTTGAACAAGAGATTCCCCAGTTGTCTCTATAGAGAAGCCCATCTTCTAGAAATCTATCTTGACCCCATAAATGACCCTTAGGTGGACATTCCTACTTATTAGTTTTGCTAGTCATAAACACACATACAAATCCTTGAGAAATTATGCTATTTGCCCACAAAGCCAAAACAAATCAAATACTCATCACATTCTCCGTTAATGCATTTGACATAAATTGCATTTAAGCAGAACTAAGGTGTGATCACAGAGCTGTTTGATGGCAGCCATTTGTGCACACTGCTCACTTATGCTCTGGGTTTATTACTGATATTATTCTATACGAAAAATGAATCTTCCCATGTTGAGAAATTAACTTGGTCTTAATGGAGATAGTCTAAGAGGTCACAAAAATAGTGCAATTAATTCAGCATTTCTGTCTCCAAGTGATGGGTTACAACAAATTATGAAGTGTAATTATGGTTATAAAACATCAGAGCATTTGGCAAAATCAGTTAATTTTTTCAAGACAAACCATTCAGAATTGGCTTTGGCTTTTGATTGAATTATTCGCATCTTCATTTGGTGCTTTGCCATCATGTATACACACATGAGGAGGCTCCAGGGGCAGGATTTTGGTGGTAGTGCCAAATACAAGAAGGAAAGGAGAATGGCCATGCATGTAGGTTTGGTTTCTTGAACTCACTTGAAAACTCACTTCTTTGGAGATAACCCTGCTAAAACCCAGTATGTTGCATCTTGGTTTCAGTTTATAATAAGATTTGTGTATGTGGGTGCTCAGCAGTAAATAATCCATCTGCCAGTGCAGGAGACTTGGGTTCAATCCCTGGGTCAGAAAGATCCCCTGGAGAAGGGAATGGCAATCCACTCCAGTGTTTTTGCCTGGAGAATTCTATGGAAAGAGGAGCCTGGTAGGCTAGAGTCCATAGGATNCTGGAGAAGGGAATGGCAATCCACTCCAGTGTTTTTGCCTGGAGAATTCTATGGAAAGAGGAGCCTGGTAGGCTAGAGTCCATAGGATCACAAGGAGTCAGACTCGACTAAGCGGCTGAACACGCTTTGAGAATTAGGAATAAGGAAAGTGAAATGCTCATTTCCCAGGTCAAGGTCCCAGTACTGAGTGAAGAATGGGACCCTAAGAGGACTTGCCCTGCTCTCTGTGTTTCTGGCTAAAAGCTAACTTGTCTTCTTTCTGTGTTATATTCTGCAGGTAGAGCTGAATTGTGGAAGTCACAGGACAGAATTAACCAGATCAGATGAACTGCCTTGGGGAAGAATGACTCAGAACTTACTCTGTGTCCAATGACTCCTGACAGTGGAAAGCAGAACCATGAAATGCATGCTGGGAAGAATTAGATATTCTCTTTTCTCTTTCTTTCTTCCATCTTTCCTTTCTCTCCACTACTTGTCTTTTGTTTCTCTGCCTTCTTCCTCCTTCCCATCTTTCCTGTCCAAATGATAGGGATAGTCTGGTCAAAGCTATNGTGATGCCATCCAGCCATCTCATCCTTGGTCATCCCCTTCTCCTCCTGCCCCCAATCTTTCCCAGCATCAGAGTCTTTTCCAACGAGTCAACTCTTCGCATGAGGTGGCCAAAGTACTGGAGTTTCAGCTTTGGCATCATTTATTACTTACTGACATAATTATATATGGACACTTGAAAAAAGAACTTTCATTATCCACATTTTTTTCTTTGACCATTGTTATTAATTGTTTCCATTCATGATTATACTGAAAATAATTTGGTCATAGAGAGGGGACAAAATGTTGACAAGTGATCCTCTGTGGGTGCAAATATACTGGGCACACACCATTGTTACAGTGGACATACTGACCACTGAAATGGGACCTGTTTTTGGTCTCTCTGATTTGTGAAACTTTTGTGTCTAAGGATTATTGAGAAAGCTACTGGCCTTGCTTAGGATGTCACCTATGAGCAGGGAAGAACTATTCCAAGATTGGGCTTGAGTGGGCACTGAGGAGGCAGCTTCCCAGGATATGCAGTAGTAAAGAATCCGCCTGCTAATGCAGGAGACAAGGAGATCAGAGTTTGATCCCTGTGTTGGAAAGATCCCCTGGAGAAGGAAACAGCAACCCACTCCTGTATTCTTGCCTGGAAAATTCCATGCACAGAGGAGCATGGCAGGCTATAGTCCGTGGGATCACAGAGTCAGACACAACTGAACACACACTCAGGCACATACATACGAATGAAAATTACCTTGGGTTTGCAACCAATGAACTCAGCTCCTTCTCTGTATTTTGCAAAACACACTGGAAAAAAACCCTGAGCATTATTGTCAGGATTACAGTAGGCCCTTAACATTGAACTGAACATGACAGAAAGAGCTGGAATGATCAATCAGCCAACAACAAACGTCACCACTTCACCTCATATAAAGATATATAGGGACACAAGAAAGAGCTGTAGAGACAAACATACAGAGAAGGTCTCTGGAAACCTGCTAATCTGCTGTTGCTAAGTCACTTCAGTCGTGTCTGACTCTGTGCGACCCCATAAATGGCAGCCCATCAGGTTCCCCCATCCCTGGGATTCTCCAGGCAAGAACACTGGAGTGGGTTGCCATTTCCTTCTCCAGTGTATGAAAGTGAAAAGTGAAAGTGAAGCCGCTCAGTCGTGTCTGACTCTTAGTGACCCCATGGACTGCAGCCTACCAGGCTCCTCTGTCTATGGGATTTTCCAGACAAGAGTACTGGAGTGGGGTGCCATTGCCTTCTCCTGGTCACTGCCAAAGGGCTAGGATGGCCATTATATGCCATTCCTTAGGATAAACTTCCTGAAGTAAAACATTTGGTATGAGCATAAAAAAGATATACATTTAAAATTTTGATCATATCATTCTCTCAAAAAGTTAGCAACTTATACTCCTGCTAAAAAACAATATGTTTAAATGACAATTTCCATATTCTCAAAAGATGAGGGTTGTTAATATTTTATTACTTTCAAGAAAGAATCGATGGAAGTAATGCCCTATTTTAACCTGCAATATATGCCACATATATGCCACAGATAAAGATGTTCAAAAAGCTCCTTCATAAAGAGAACATTGAAAGTCATCACAGAATCTATCTGTATGTGCTTAATCAGACAGATACATTTATATTTAACTCTCTAGCAAAAAAAAAAAAAAAAAAAAGAGTTTAGTCTCATTAACAAACTTCTTTTTGGTCTTAATAAACACCCTGAAAGGTTGTTTCAAATAGATCTGAATGGCCTGGCTTTTAGAATCAATGAGTGGGTACCACACAGAGGCAGCTCCGTCCCCAAGCAAAGACCACAGTAACAACCTTATTTCTGAGTGAGCTTCATGCTACACTCACATTCTTCCCCCAAAATAAATAGAAATACCATATAACCTTGAGTTATACAGAAGATAAGAATCTGAAAAGCACTCTAATCTAAAACAGTAATTAATCTTATATATAATTGGAAGGTAGAGACCTCTGCCCACCAACTTGACATTAATTTCACTAAAAGAAGATATAAGACACAACATTGCAATGGAATTGTTAAGCTGATTAAAACTTCACTCATCAACATGAACAAGAAAATCAAAAGAGAAGAAATAAAAATGTCCAAAAATGTCCACTAATACCAAAAAAGATACTTATTTGGCAAATAATAATCAAGGAATTGCAGGTTAAAATAGGGCATTACTTCCATCGATTCTTTCTTGAAAGTAATAAAATATTGACAATCCTCATTTTTTGAGACTATGGAAATTGTCATTAAACATACTGTTTTTTAGCAGGAGTATAAGTTGCTAAATTTTGAGACAATGATATGATCAAAATTTTAAATGTATATCTTTTTTATGCTCATACCAAATGTTTTACTTCAGGAAGTTTATCCTAAGGAAATAATGAAACAAGGGGAGGAGTTAATGTTCTGAGGTATCAATATCACTGATAACATTATAAATAAGTATAATTTAAAAATTAGAAACAACTAAATATACATTATATGGGATTGATTATAAACTAGTTGAATTTTTCCACTTTTATTGAAATATAGTTTATTTACAATGTTTCAGCAAAGTGATTCATATATATGTATGTATATATATAATACTCTTTTTCAGATTAGTTTTCATTATTATAAAATATTGAATATAGTTCTCTGTGCCATACAGTAGGTCCTTATTGTTTATCTATTTTTATAAATAGTAGCCTGTGTCTGTTAATCCCCAATTCTAAATTTATCCCTCCCCCACTTTCCTCTTTAGTAACCATAAGTTTTCTCCCCCATGTCCGTGAGTCCATTTCTATTTTATAAATAAGTTCATTCGTATAACTTTTTTTTAGATTCTGCACATAAGCAATATCATATATTTGATATCTTTCTCTGCCTGGCTTACTTCACTTAGTATGATCATCTCTACACCCATCCATGTCACTGAAAATGGCATTATTTCATTCTTTTTATGGCCAAGTAATATTCTATTGTGTATATATAGCACATCTTCTTCATCTATTCATCTCTTGATGGACACAGAGGTTGCTTCCATGTCTTGGATATTGTGAATACTCCTGCTATGAATATTGGAGTGTATGTGTATTTTCAAGTTAGAGTTTTCTCCAGATGTTTGCCCAGGAGTGGGATTGCTAGATCATATGAGATCAATTACAGTATATGCAAATGATGAAATACCATACAGTGTTTTAAAACACTGGGTAAATTTTGATGCAACAGCATAAAAAAATTATCCCATTAAGAATGCTAGGTGTTACCAGTACATTGAATAGTTACCACTATTGACATAATGCAATTTTATTTGGGGTCTGGTATTGCCAGTATTCTTACCTGGGAAATCTCAAGGACAGAGGAGCATGGTGAGCTAAAGTCCATGGGGTATCAAAGAGTCAGACACAATTTAGCAACTAAACAACAACATTGTCATTTTAACGTTTGGTCAGTGAGTGTAAATTTCTTCTGCAATTAGGTGAAAGCTGCCCATGATTTGCCTGCTCACTCTTGGTTGACAATCCTACACTCACTTTAAGATACAATTACTGCCTCAAGTGAAAAATCAGAATGTCTGGTTCATTATATTGATCAAAACTGCAAACTTGATTTAATAACAATTATATATGAGATCTAATAAGATAGTAACCTTTTGGCATTTGTCTTCTAGCTTTGTTTTTGATAGGTTTGCTATAGAGCAAATCTGTTTCAGGCTGAAAGTTTATAATTGAAAAGGAGGGTAGGGTTTTCTTCTGTGCTCTTTCCCACATGGAACATCTCTTTCCTTCTTCTATGGTGCCCATTGCCTCCCAGGAGTCCAGCTCTTGGGACTGAGTGAAGTGGGACGCATGGTGGGGAGGTGGATGGGAAGAGTGATGGGGGATAGGAAAGGCCTTACTTGAATTGGCCTCATGTTAAACTCATTAGTTGATCAAAAATACTGAATCTGAAACCAGGGTGGAGCAATAGAACATCAAAGACAGAATCTAATCTGAGATTCAAGGGAAGCAGATATTGCTGTTGATTAAGTTGGCCCAACTTGGGCAGAGAAAGGAGCAAAGGACATCCCAAGTAGCAGGAAAGCTATGGAGCGGCTGGGAGGTAAGACAGAATGACCTGTGCAAGAAGCAGCATGTCATCCAGGGAATTAGGAAAGAGGGGACATAGGAAGGGATGGGGAAGGGAGGGAGAATGGCTACCCAGTGCTTACTCTGCTTTATATATCTTACCACCTCCTGGGCAGAGTGTTTTATATTCTCTTCTTTAACTGGTATGACTGAGGCTCAGAGAAGTTGAGTAAACAGCAAAGAATAAAGTGAAGCCCAGAACCCCTGATTCCAAATCCCCGGTTCCTTCCACATGTCAGTGGTTCCCAGACTACTCACAAAACCAGTATTAGACTGGCTTCTCAGGATCACCTGGAGAACTTCTTTTAAGATTTTTTTTTAATAATTAAATTTATTTATTTTTAATTGAAGCATAATTGCTCTACAATATTGTATTGGTTTCTGCCAAACATCAACATGAATCAGCCATAGGTACACTTATGTCCCCTCCCTCTTGAGCTTCCCTCCCACCTCCCTCCCCATCCCATCCCTCTAGGTTGTCACAGAGCCCCCATTTGAGTTTCCTGAGTCATACAGCAAATTCCCATTGGCTATCTATTTTACATATGATAATGCATATGTTTCCATGTTACTCTTTCCTACACTCCACCTTCTCCTTCCTGCCCTACCCCCGCCCCATGTCCATAAATCTGTTCTCTATGTTTGTGTCTCCATTGCTGCCCAGCAAATAGGTTCATCAGTACCATCTTTCTAGATTCCATGTATATGTGTTAATGTATGGTGTTTGTTTTTCTCTTTCTGACTTCACTCTGTATAACAGGCTCTAGGCTTATCCACCCATTAGAACTGACTCAAATGTGCTTATTTTTATGGCTGATTAATCATCCACTGCATATACGTATCATAGCTTCTTTATCCATTCATCTGTCGATGGACATCTAGGTTGTTTCCATGTCCTAGCTGTTGTAAATAGTGCTGCAATGAACTTTGGGGTACATGTGTCTTTTTCAGTTATGATTTCCTCAGGGTATATGCCTAGGAGTGGGATTGCTGGGTCATATAAGTGGTTTTATGTATTTTTAAGGAATTTATTTATTTTTAAGGAATCTCCATAGTGTCTTCCACAGTTACCGTATATGATCTTTTTAAAAAAGTTTTGCTTCTGGCCACACCACACAGCATGTGAAATCTGTTCCCCAATCAGGGATTGAACCCGTGCCCTCTACATTGGAAACACGGAATCTTAACCACAGGACTCCCAGGAAGTCCCCTTTACAATTTATAATCCATAATCCCTGGCTTCATCCCAGATCTACTGAGTCAGAATTTCTGGGAGGATCAGGAAATAGGATTTATATGTAAGTTCCTTAGACAATCCTGTGGTACAGCCAAGTTTGAGGACTTAAGTGTGTCCCATGACCTCCAACACATCTGCAGGTTGGGGAGGAAATGAGCCTTTATCTTCTGAACATCTACCTCATGTTACTTTCTCAGGAGCATCTCCTGGGCACTAAGTACATCATCACATGTTGTCCTTCCTCGATATGCTTATGAGATTGACTGTATTTCCACACTAGTGAAGAAGCTAGCAACAGTCATGGGATGCTCTGATAGGGTTCTGGGCTTGTATGCAGCAGAGCTGGGATACGATCGCAATCTCTAGGACCCCTGGTTCCTAGTCTTTGTACCTTACCACACTGCTAAGGGAGGGAAGACCTTATGAAGATGGGACAAGGTAGAAGAGATCAAGATGCTGCAGATGAACTGGATAATTAGATCAATTAACAGAGACTTCTGCAATAGCACCCAGGCTGTGAGAAACCTTGGCTGGGAAAGCAAGAGTAAAGGGAACTAAGGAACAAGTCCAGCCCCTGTGCTGGTGGATTCATTCAGCTTTGCTCCAGCCCCTGCTTAGTGAAGACCATGCAGCTTTAGAAGACTTTATTCCGAGAGGCTGGCTCCCTCTTGTGGCAGCTGCCACTTATTACTGAATGATCTGTGACCGGGCGGCCTTGAAGAGCAGAGGTGACAGCCTGGCTGCACACTGGAATCACTTGGAAGCTTTTAAAGCTCATGCTCCAGGTCAATGAAATAAGAATATCTGGGGAGATCTGGACTTGAGCTGTCCAACACAAAGGCACAAGCCACACGCACACTTAAGTAAGTGTTAGTCACTCAGTCGTGCCCAACTCTGCAACCACATGGACTGCAGCCCACCAGGCTCCTCTGTCCATGAGATTTTCCAGGCAAGGATACTGGAGTAGGTTGCCATTTCCTTCTCCAGGGGATCTTCTCAACCCAGGGATCGAACCCAGGTCACCTATGCTGCAGGAAGATTCTTTACTGACTGAGCTACAAGGGAAGCCCTTGAAATGTTGCTAATTCACAATGAGATGTAAGTGTAAAACACACACTGGATTTCAAAGACTTAGCACAGAAAAGAGAATGAGAAATAGCTTATTAATAATATTTATATTAATTATATGTTGAAATGGCATTTTGGATATATTGGGTTAAATAAAGTATATTCTTTAATTCATTTACCTCTTTAAAACGCAGCTCTAGAAAATTTAGTTACATATGTGATTCACATTTGTGACTCAGATCATACATAAGCTTGCCAGGCTTAGGGAATACAAATATTGGATGCCCAATTTAATTTGAATTTGAGATAAACACAAATAAATTCTTGGTATATTTAATAAAGATTGAGTATAAATACGTACTATGCATTATTTGGGGCATTCATATATTTTTTAAAAAGTTCATTGTTTATCTGAAATTCAAATTAAGCTGGATGCAGAATGTGGTCTGAGAACAAGCAATGTAAGTCNTGGTATATTTAATAAAGATTGAGTATAAATACGTACTATGCATTATTTGGGGCATTCATATATTTTAAAAAAAGTTCATTGTTTATCTGAAATTCAAATTAAGCTGGATGCAGAATGTGGTCTGAGAACAAGCAATGTAAGTCTTACCTGGAATCTTGTCAGAGATGCTCCATCTTAAGACTCCCCAGTGGCTCAATGGTAAAGAACCCGTCTGCAGTGCAGAAGACGCAGGAGAACTGGGTTCTATCCCTGGTTCTAGAAGATTCCCTGGAGGAAGGCATGGCAACCCACTTCAATATTCTTGCCTGGAGAATCCCATGAACAAAGGAGCCTGGTAGGCTACAGTCCATGGGGTCGCATAGCGTAGAACGCAACCGCAGCGACTGAGCATGCAAGCCTCACCCATAGCTACTAAAACAGAATCTTTCATTTAACAAGATTCCCAGGTGACTCGTGCAAACATCAACGTTTGAGAAGCACTTAGCTTGAGAGCCGCCAGCAGAGCAGAGATGTATAGGGGAAGGAAGATGGGTCTGCCCAACACCCTTGGCCAAAGCAGACAGTCCTAGATTCCAAACTGAACTGATCCACCTTTCTCCTCTAACCCTACAATGACCAACATGTAAAGGTCAGTTGAGTAAATAAGTGAGCATGTATGAATGAATGAATGAATAGGTGAGTAAGTAGTTGAATGGGTGAATGAAGTATGTGCATGTCTGAGACGGTAAATAAATTCAAGAGCAACCAGAAGGAAGACTGAATGGAGAATTTCATAGTGAACCCTGGACTATACAAAGCCCAGCAGAAAGGGGCAGATGGCTCAGAAAGAAAAGTGACCCAAAGGGTTGTCCCTTCCTTGGCCCAGGAGGAAACCACAAAAGGAGGTCCACTCCTTCTGATGCAAGACCCACACCTGCAGCCTGGAAAGGGTGAGGAGGAAGGTATTCCCCCCTAGGCCAGCTGACATGAAATTTCTGTGGGACCTGAACACGTAACTCTTTGCTCACCCAGGGGGCCCACTGATCTGACCTGTCACTAACTGGCTCCCCCTAAGAGCATAGCTGAAGTGCAAGAGATGTTTCGATTTCCTTTAATTCTGTAAAGTGGGTCAGGTTTTAATCATTTCTTTTCCAAAATAGTCATTTCTTTCTTAATTTTCTTTCACATTATAAATGGAATGTATGCCCAGGTAGAAAGCAGAAACTGAAAACCTTGCTATAATCCCTTCCTCCATAGACAAGAACGTTTTGAGTATATCCTTTTAGACATTTTATTCTTTTATCTATGCAGATAAAGTTTAATAAATGAAACCATGCCAGACATAATATTTTATGGCCTCCTTTTTCACTGAAAATCTTTCATATCAATCAAAATATATACATCTATCTAATTCTTATGAGTGACTGTACATTATACCATCATATGAATGCCCCATGATTTGTTGAACAAATCCCCTACTATTGGACAGTTAGATTGTTTTTAAAGTTCATTTCTCCTACAGGCAATGCTGTTCATTCCCAACCACCCACCCCTCATTGCCTAGTGAATTTCTACTCATCTTTCACATTTCAGCTCAATTTGCACTTCCTCAAGAGAAACTTTTTCTGAATTCCTCAGATAAGCCAATCCTCTTATTCTGTGCTATAACAGCCCTGTGAGCCTCTTCTTCGTGCCTCTTATCACTGTGATAATTTTAGGTTTATATTAATATTTTCCATGTGATTAATGTCTGTCTTCCTATTATTCTACCAGCTCAATGAAAGCAGATTCTGAGTGTTTTATTCACCATTGTATCCCCTGCATGTAGCATAGTGTTTGGCTCAGAACAAGTTCTCAATAAATACTGGAAGGGAGGGAGGGAGGAAAACAAGGAGGGAAGAAGGGAGGACTAAGTGAGTCGTAGAGTAGAATAAAGAACAAATCAATTCAAGAAGAAATAGAAGAATGATTCAATGGAAAAGTGCATAATAACTCTGAACTGCACAATACCCAGTTGAAGGAGGCAGTGGCTCAGAAAAAAAAAAAAAAGAAAATTAAATGAATGAATGAATAAAAATGATTGAATAAATGTCCCTCTGTCTACCTGCCTAAATTCTGGCTTTACCAGAATTTATCTTTTTAGGAACCTCAGTCTCTCGATTATCCCCTCCCTCTTCCATCCCTTATTCCTCTTCCTCTCTCCTGCTTATCAGTATTTATATGTTCCAGCCATGCTTCTCACTCATGTGCCTGCAATGCGAGAAACCTGGTTTCAATCCCTGGATTGGGAAGATCCCCTAGAGAAAGGAATGGCAACCCACTCTGGTATTCTTGCCTAGAGAATTTCATGGACAGAGGAGCCTGGTGGGTTACATTCCATGGGATAGCAAAGAGTCAGACAGGACTGAACCACTACACTTTCCCTTTTTTGCCTTCTCACCCACACTCCTATTCCTTCAAACCCATCTCCCTTTCTCATCTCTCTTTTTATGGTCAAACTTATGGAAAGAGACCTATACTGCCATTCTCTCCTCTTCCTCACATCCTATGCACTCTGCCACTCACTATATATGACTTTCTTCTCTCTCACTCAAATTATCCTCAGAAGAGGACAGAAGAGGACCAGTGGCCTCTTTGTCATTCAAACAACTTGACACCACTCGGCCCTCCATTTGCTTGACCTCTAGTGGCATTTGACACTGTCACACTCTCTCTTCTCCAAATACTATTTTCTCTTACCTTCTATGACTCCACATTCCAACTTCCTTCCACCTCTCTGACCAACCCTTCCCAGCCTCTATGCTGATGCCTCTCACTGTGCCTGTCCTCAAGTATTGATCATGTTCCCAAGATTCTTGTCTTTGACCCTCCAAGCTGCAGATTCTACACTTTATTTCTTGTGATCTCATTCCTCTAATGACTGTCTCATCTGTTTCATCAGGTGCCATCCAGTTTGGTTCAATTCAGTCACTCAGTCATGTCCGACTCTTTTCAACCCCATGTTCAGCAGCATGCCAGGCCTCCCTATCCATCACCAACTCCCAGAGCTTAGTCATACTCAGGCCCATCGAGTCAGTGATGCCATCCAACCATCTCATCCTCTGTCGTCCCCTTCTCCTCCCGTCTTCAGTCTTTCCCAGCATCAGGGTCTTTTCCAATGAGTCAGTTCTTCTCAGCAGGTGGCCAAAGTATTGGAGTTTCAGCTTCAACATCAGTCCTTCCAGTGAACACTCAGGACTGATCTCCTTTAGGATGGACTGGTTGGATCACCTTGCAGTTCAAGGGACTCGCAAAAGTCTTCTCCAACACCACAGTTCAAAAGCATCAATTCTTCAGCGCTCAGCTTTCTTTAATGGTCCAACCCTCACATCCATACATGACTACTGGAAAAACCATACCTTTGACTAGACAGACCTTTATTGGGAAAGTAATGTCTCTGCTTTTTAATATGCTGTCTAGGTTGGTCTAGCTTTTCTTCCAAGGAGCAAGCATCTTTTCATTTCATGGCTGCAGTCACCATTTGCAGTGATTTTGGAGCCCCCCAAAAATAAAGTCTCTCACTGTTTCCATTGTTTCCCCATCTATTTGCCATTAAGTGATGGGACTGGATACCATGATCTTAGTCTTCTGGATGTTGAGTTTTAAAGATTCCATCCATATAGTGATAATTTCAGAAACCCATACTTCCAGGTCCCTACATCTAACTATCCAGGGGACACCTTTTTATATACAACCCACAGATATCTCAAAGTCAACTCCTACTCAAATGAACTGAACATGTCTCCCTTCTCCAGCCTCCAAAGAGGTTCTCCTTCTGCCACGTTTTTAATTTTATTAAAATCTATCATGATACTCTGAGCATTTAAACTAGAATATGGGGTCTTTCTTAACACCTTCTTCTCTTACTCTCCTCAAAATCATTCACCAACAAAACAGTTTGAAACAGCTGTTTCAGCCCTGCCACCTTTGAAACAGCTGCTGCATATTGACTCAATGCCTTCTCAGTTACTTTCTAGCATGACTTCTTGTACAGAGATTGAACATTTCTCTTGCTTCCTTGCCACTAGGGGGAACCTGTGTAATTAAGGTTCTTATTAGCTGAAATTGCATGACACTTTATTCAGAAAGGAGTTATGTAAAAGAGTCAGGACATGGGGCATCCATGTTGCCAGTGTGGGGTAGCAGCAGAGACACAGTAGTTCTGAATTTGGGTAATAATAGAAGCAGCTGTCTGGCCATAGCAAAGGGATTTCCCTATCATCTCCTCTAGAAGTTCTTCTGGAATCTCAGCCTAGAGTATGTTCCGTGAGTCTTCCTATATGCTCTGTGAGCTACCTAATATCTTATAACAAATTCCATCCTACTTAAATCACCTGTAATGTATTCTGTTTGAAGAAACTAAGAACCCAGACTAATAAAACCTTTTAAGTAAAACTCAAACCCATCTACTAAGTCTCCATTGGCATTGCTACTCCTTCAATCCAGAACACCATGGCTCACTCAAAAGCCTTCTAGATTGTCTGTGATTAGTGGTTCCCCATTAGTTGATTCCATTTTCTATATGCAACCAAAGTAAGTAAATAAGATGTAAATATGAGTATGCCCCACTACTGTTAAACTCCTCAAAAACTCCTCAAAGTCTTGCCTTTACACTTGCGATGGAGTTCAAGATCCTTAACAACCCTATTAGTCTCTCCATGTTTACTCCATGGCCTACAAGGCCTCCATGTCCTGGCTTCCACCCAATTCCCCAACCCCCTGGCCCCTCTTTCCCATTTCCCTCACTCTGTGCTGCAGCCATTCTCAACCTCCAGTACCTGTTCCTCGCATACTCACTCTTTTCAAAAGTTGTTTGTTTGTTTGTTTGGCTTTATCAGGTCTAGTTGCAGCAAGTGGGGTCTTTCACTGAAGTGTGCACTCTAGGCGTAGCATGCAGTCTTAGTTGCTCTGAGGCATTTGAGATCTTATTTCCTTGACCAGGGATCGAACCCCTGTCTCCTGCATTGCAAGGTGGATTCTTAACCACTGGACCACCAGGGAACTCCCCTCTCGTACTTACTCTCCATTCCCAGCCCTTGTACAAACTGCTCTGTATCAAAAACACACTTTACCTAGCTCTTCACACTTCCCTCTTTTGTGGCTCACTTTCAACCATCCCACAGTCTCTATTAATTGCCATGTCACTCAGGAAGTTGCCATAAACACAAAGATTAGATGAAATTTTCTGGAGTATCACTCTGTACTTCATCTGTTTTGTGTTTTTGGTAATTTGATAATTGTGCAAATCCTGCCTCTAGACCATGAGCTATCTGAGGACCAAGACCACATCTACATGATTCACCATTGAATCCCTTCAATTCAGTTCAGTTGCTCAGTCGTGTCCAACTCTTTGTGACCCCATGAATCGCATTACGCCAGGCCTCCCTGTCCATCACCAACTCCCAAAGTTCACTCAGACTCACATCCATCAAGTCAGTGATGCCATCCAGCCATCTCATCCTCTGTCATCCCCTTCTCTTCCTGCCCCCAATCCCTCCCAGCATCAGGGTTTTTTCTAATGAGTCAACTCTTCGCATGAGGTGGCCAAAGTACTGGAGTTTCAGCTTTAGCATCATTCCTTCCAAAGAAATCCCAGGGCTGATCTCCTTCAGAATGGACTGGTTGGAACTCCTTGCAGTCCAAGGGACTCTCAAGAGTCTTCTCCAACACCACAGTTCAAAAGCATCAATTCTTCAGTGCTCAGCAGCACCTTGCAAAATTATTAGGATGCTCACTAATTTTTAAAATAAATTAATGCTTTGGTAAACATGCTCAAACTTAGACTGTACTAATCTCTCAGTGTCTTGGTTTCTTCATCTGTAAAGTTGGAATATTTAAGTTTCTATCTCAAAGAGTTGTGGTGAAGATTAAATTAGGTAATATCTCTGAAGTTCTTATAATGATGCCTGGTACAGCGCAAGTTCTCAGTAAATGTCAGTGGTCATTATTATTTCTCTACATAAAGATGGTCTGTGTGGATCACAATAAACTGTGGAAAATTCTGAAAGAGATGGGAATACCAGACCACCTAACCTGCCTTTTGAGAAATCTGTATGCAGGTCAGGAAGCAACAGTTAGAACTGAACGTGGAACAACAGACCAACAGACTGGTTCCAAATAGGAAAAGGAGTACGTCAAGGCTGTATACTGTCACCCTGTTTATTTAACTTCTATGCAGAGTACATCATGAGAAATGCTGGACTGGAAGAAACACAAGCTGGAATCAAGATTGCTGGGAGAAATATCAATCACCTCAGATATGGAGATGATACTACCCTTATGGCAGAAAGTAAAGAAGAACTAAAGAGCCTCTTGATGAAAGTGAAAGAGGAAAGCGGAAAAGTTGGCTTAAAGCTCAACATTCAGAAAGCAAAGATCATGGCATCTGGTCCTATCACTTCATGGGAAATAGATGCAGAAACAGTAGTAACAGTGTCAGACTTTATTTTGGGGGGCTCCAAAATCACTGCAGATGGTGACTGCAGCCATGAAATTAAGATGCTTAGTCCTTGGAAGAAAAGTTATGACCAACCTAGATAGCATATTTGTTGATTACTGGAGATTATGAGTGAAATGACACAAAACACACAAGATATATGAGACACACAAGAGACAGACACACTCTGGCCAGAGGAAAAGAACTGTGCCCACAATAATGGCGGTTTATTATTTTATAGCCCCCAGGAAGCATTCCAGACTGTATGAATAAGCCTTTTCAGTATAGCGCAGGTGCATACATGTTATCATACAGCAAGGGGAGTGAAACCTCTGTTTACTGCAAAGTCTGTCCAGAGCCCTGTCTTTTTTATCAAAAGAAAAGAATGCTCCCTCGTTTGCAAGGGACCATTAAACTCAAGGCTGTGTCCAGACTCATTGGCAGAACGCCTTGCTTGCAAGCATGTTCAGCCTTGAGCAGAGAGACCCGCTTGCAGGCATATCTCCACTTTCCCTATAGTGGCTTCATTAACCCTTCAGTATTCAAAAGCAGAGACATTACTTTGCCGACTAAGGTCCATCTAGTCAAGGCTATGGTTTTTCCAGTGGTCATGTATGGATGTGAGAGTTGGACTGTGAAGAAGGCTGAGCACAGAAGAATTGATGCTTTTGAACTGTGGTATTGGAGAAGACTCTTGAGAGTCCCTTGGACTGCAAGGAGATCCAANTTCTATGCAGAGTACATCATGAGAAATGCTGGACTGGAAGAAACACAAGCTGGAATCAAGATTGCTGGGAGAAATATCAATCACCTCAGATATGGAGATGATACTACCCTTATGGCAGAAAGTAAAGAAGAACTAAAGAGCCTCTTGATGAAAGTGAAAGAGGAAAGCGAAAAAGTTGGCTTAAAGCTCAACATTCAGAAAGCAAAGATCATGGCATCTGGTCCTATCACTTCATGGGAAATAGATGCAGAAACAGTAGTAACAGTGTCAGACTTTATTTTGGGGGGCTCCAAAATCACTGCAGATGGTGACTGCAGCCATGAAATTAAGATGCTTAGTCCTTGGAAGAAAAGTTATGACCAACCTAGATAGCATATTTGTTGATTACTGGAGATTATGAGTGAAATGACACAAAACACACAAGATATATGAGACACACAAGAGACAGACACACTCTGGCCAGAGGAAAAGAACTGTGCCCACAATAATGGCGGTTTATTATTCTATAGCCCCCAGGAAGCATTCCAGACTGTATGAATAAGCCTTTTCAGTATAGCGCAGGTGCATACATGTTATCATACAGCAAGGGGAGTGAAACCTCTGTTTACTGCAAAGTCTGTCCAGAGCCCTGTCTTTTTTATCAAAAGAAAAGAATGCTCCCTCGTTTGCAAGGGACCATTAAACTCAAGGCTGTGTCCAGACTCATTGGCAGAACGCCTTGCTTGCAAGCATGTTCAGCCTTGAGCAGAGAGACCCGCTTGCAGGCATATCTCCACTTTCCCTATAGTGGCTTCATTAACCCTTCAGTATTCAAAAGCAGAGACATTACTTTGCCGACTAAGGTCCATCTAGTCAAGGCTATGGTTTTTCCAGTGGTCATGTATGGATGTGAGAGTTGGACTGTGAAGAAGGCTGAGCACAGAAGAATTGATGCTTTTGAACTGTGGTATTGGAGAAGACTCTTGAGAGTCCCTTGGACTGCAAGGAGATCCAACCAGTCCATTCTGAAGGAGATCAGCCCTGGGATTTCTTTGGAAGGAATGATGCTAAAGCTGAAACTCCAGTACTTTGGCCACCTCATGTGAAGAGTTGACTCATTGGAGAAGACTTTGATGCTGGGAGGGATTGGGGGAAGGAGGAGAAGGGGACGACAGAGGATGAGATGGCTGGATGGCATCACTGACTTGATGAACGTGAGTCTGAGTGAGCTCCGGGAGATGGTGATGGACAGGGAGGCCTGGCATGCTGCAATTCGTGAGGTCACGAAGAGTCGGACACGACTGAGCGACTGAACTGAACTGAACTGAAAGATGGTCTATGTGAGTTAGTATCATAGAAAGTGAAGAAGAAGCTGAATTTGAAGCTTGAGTATACAGGGTATGGGAAGGAACAGCTGCAGGGGAGAAGAATCTCAGAGGCAAAATTGATATGGGAGCATAAGACTGTAGAGAAATTGTAGAAACTGCAGGCTGAGCTCTGGAGACCTGTGAGCTGTAGAATGAGTGACGGAAGTGGTCTTATTTAGACTGCAAGAGGCTGAATGCTCCAGGTAACCACAGCACACACATACATGCATATCCATATCCCGGGGAACAACAAGATTTCAGGCAAAAGGCAGTTTCATTTTAAAATGAGAAAAAAAAAAAAACTTTTTTTACTCCATTAACTTCTCCTTACCACAAATTCCAGAAACATGATTCTTACTCAAGCATACACACAAAAAAATGTACCTTACCCATCAGGATACTTGGATTCTTAGTCTACAAACTCCTATTTTATTGTCGGTGGTGATACCATATCTTCCCCAAGAATAGTAAGTGAATAATTACATTTGTGTGATTATATTGTTAATTCCAGTGGTGCACAGAAAAAAATGCAGCCTGTCTTGAAGGAGTATTAGAGACTCTATCACTAGTGAAATAGAAAACTTCTTACCATTTAAATGTTAGTTATCTTTTAAGTTCTGTCCATCAAAATTTCAAAAATCAGAGATTCGGGTTTTTCAAAAATCATATTGCACATAAAAAGTAAGCACCATAAATAAACTAAATACTCAACAGTAGGCGAAAGGTTAAACAAACATGGTTCATCCACATGATAGAGCATCAAAATTTACACTTACTATAAATTTTTTATAAAGCATTTTTGAGAGATATAAAGTTAAATTTAAAAGCTTGATTAAAAACTGTATGTGTAATATGGTCCCAAAACATATACTCAAGGAAAGAAGACAGGAGGAAATAAAGCCAAAATGTTAACAATCAGGGCTTCCCCGGTGGCTCAGTGGTAAAGAATTCTCCTGCCAATGCAGGAAACGGGTTTGATATCTGATCCAGGAGGATCCAATATGCCACGGAGCAGCTAAGCCCCTGTGCCACAACTACTGAGCCTGTACTCTGCAACAAAAGAAGCCACCGCAATGAGCAGCCCATGCACTATAATGAAGAATAGCACCCACTAACTGCAACTAGAGAAAAGCCCACGCATCAGTGAAGATTCAACATGGCCAAAAATATATAAATAAATGAAACTATTTTTTAAAACATTAACAATCATACATTTTAGAGATAGTCACAGTTTGTTGTTTTATTCTGTCTCCTTTTCTTGGGTTTTGGGGGGAAATTTTAAATTTTATTTAATTGGAAGATAACTACTTTACAATATTATGATGGTTTTTGCCACATATCAACATGAATCAGCCATTAGTGTACATCTGTCCCCTCCCTCCCTAACTCCTCCTCCCTCCCCACCCCACCCTTCCGGGTCATCACAGAACACAAGCTTTGGGTTCCCTGCATCATACATCGAACTCCCACTGGCTATCTATTTTACATATGGTAATGTTTATGGTTCAAATCTATTCTCTCAAATCATCCCACCCTCATCCTTCTCCCACTGAGTCCAAAAGTCTGTTCTTTATGTCCATGCCTTCTTTGTGGCCCTGAACATAGGATTGTCAATGCCATCTTTCTAGACTCCATATATATGCAATAATAAATAATACTTGTCTTTCTCTTTCTGACTTACTTCACTCTATATAATAGGCTCTAGGTTCATCCACCTCATTTTAACTGACTCAAATGCATTCTTTTTCTATAGCTGAGTAATATTCCATTGTGTATATGTACCACAACTTCCTTATCCATTCATCTGCTTGTGGACATCTAGGTTTCTTCCATGTCCTAGCTATTGTAATTAGTGCTTCAATGAACATTGGGATATGTGTCTTTTTCAATTCTGTTTTCCTCAGGGTACATGGCAGTAGTGGGATTGCTGGGTTGTTTGATAGTTTTATTCATCATCAAAAAGTTTCTTTTTTTATTTTTTCATTTTATTTTTGAAAATGTTTTATTTTTTTAGAGAAGTCTTATGTTCACAGAAAGACTTAGGGGAAGGTACCAAGATTCCCCATATAACCTCTTGCCCCCACACAGATAGTCTCCCCTATTATCAACATCCCTATAAGACTGCTACATTTGTTACAACTGATGAACCAGCATTAACAGGTCATTGGGGTTCACCCTTGGCATTATATGCTCAATGGGTTTAGACAAATATAAACCAACATACAGTTCCTACAGATCAGTTTCACTACCCTAAAAATGCTATGCTTCACCTATTCATCCCTCTTTGCATTTAAACTTTTTTATTTAACATTTTCTACATTTTGCATTACTTTTATGATAAGAAAAAAATACTGTCATTTAAAGAAACTCTTTTGTGAAGGAAATTACAGGTTGGAGCTTTCATTTTCATGACTCAAAAATACTATGAGAATATTTTCAGCTTCCCTGAATAAAAGCACCAAAAGGTGAACATGCAGTTTCTATATGGAGAATCAGGAGGAGTCAGGGAGTCTCTGAACCTGGGCTAATCAAACAGAAACCAGCCCTCCCACCTTGTTTGCCCTCTTGCCTCATTCTCTTTCCAAGAGCAGGAAATGAGAGTATCACTGCTTCCTGATTCTGAGTGTCGGCTCAGATAAAGTGTGTGCCAGTGGAAACGAAAACTCTCATGACCATATCACTCCAACCACTTGCCATACAGGACTTTTCTTCTCATCTTATTGCATACGTTAACTAAAAGTGACTCACTTTATATTATTTTTTCAAAAAAGTGGGTGAAGAAATCTGCCTCAGTTCATGTACACCATCCTTTTAGTATGGAAAAGTCAAAGTCACTCAGTTGTGTCCAACTCTTTGCAACCCCATGGACTACACAGTCCATGGAATTCTCCAGGCCGGAATACTGGAGTGAAGATTCCCTATACCAGGGGATCTTTTCAACCTAGGGATCGAATCCAGGTCTCCCGCATTGCAGGCAGATTCTTTACCAACTGAGCTATCAGGGATGCCCTTATTATGGAAAGTAGTTACTATATCCTTTCATAGGAGTGTTCTTTTTTGGCCATTTTTAAAATATAACATTTGTTGCTCAGTTTGATACAGAACAGCTCTTCTCATTTTGAGTTTGGAAATACTATACCTGAATACAAAAAGGAAACAAAAGTACCAAAACTAACCTTGTGATTCTCTGTTCATGTGGCTTAAAACAGTTTTGTACATAACATGTAGCAGCATTTTCTAAGTGTGCTTTAGAAAAATATAAATTCTACACATTTATTATTGTTTCCTGCCTAATGCATGTGCTGAAATTATTAGGATCAACTTCCTTCTGGAGGAAACAGAGGAACAGAGGGTGGAAAAAATAGTGAAACTTTTTGAAACTGCCATTTGACTATCACATAGCTTCCCTTCAGTTCAGTTCAGTTCAGTTGCTCAGTCATGTCTGACTCTTTGCAACCCCAGAGACTGAAGCACACCAGGCCTCCCTGTCCATCACCAACTCCCGGAGTTTACTCAAACTCATCTCCATTGAGTCGATGATGCCATCCAACCTTCTCATCCTCTGTCATCCTCCTTCTCCTTCCCCTTTCTCCATCCCTTTTCTCCATCCTTCATCCTCCTTCATCCTCCTTCTCCAGCCCCCTTCTTGTCCCGCCTTTAGTCTTTCCCAGCATCAGGATCTTTTCAAATGAGTCAGCTCTTCACATCAGGTGGCCAAAGTATTGGAGTTTCAGCTTCAACATCAGTCCTTCAAATGAATATTCAGGACTGATTTCCTTTAGGATGGACTGGCTGGATCTCCTTGCAGTGCAAGAGACTCTCAAGAGTCTTTTCCAACACCACAGTTCAAAAGCATCAATTATTTGACTCTCAGCTTTCTTTATAGTCCAGCTCTCACATCCATATATGACTACTGGAAAAGCCATAGCCTTAACTAGATGGACCTTTGTTGGGAAAGTAATGTCTCTGCTTTTTAATATCCTGTCTAGGTTGGTCATAACTTTTCTTCCAAGGAGTAAGCGTCTTTTAATTTCACAGCTGCAATCACCATCTGCAGTGATTTTTGGAGCCCCCCAAAATAAAGTCTG
>SJYW01040403.1:48972-59014 GCA_006410735.1 Raphicerus campestris | reverse complement strand
CAGAGATTCGGGTTTTTCAAAAATCATATTGCACATAAAAAGTAAGCACCATAAATAAACTAAATACTCAACAGTAGGCGAAAGGTTAAACAAACATGGTTCATCCACATGATAGAGCATCAAAATTTACACTTACTATAAATTTTTTATAAAGCATTTTTGAGAGATATAAAGTTAAATTTAAAAGCTTGATTAAAAACTGTATGTGTAATATGGTCCCAAAACATATACTCAAGGAAAGAAGACAGGAGGAAATAAAGCCAAAATGTTAACAATCAGGGCTTCCCCGGTGGCTCAGTGGTAAAGAATTCTCCTGCCAATGCAGGAAACGGGTTTGATATCTGATCCAGGAGGATCCAATATGCCACGGAGCAGCTAAGCCCCTGTGCCACAACTACTGAGCCTGTACTCTGCAACAAAAGAAGCCACCGCAATGAGCAGCCCATGCACTATAATGAAGAATAGCACCCACTAACTGCAACTAGAGAAAAGCCCACGCATCAGTGAAGATTCAACATGGCCAAAAATATATAAATAAATGAAACTATTTTTTAAAACATTAACAATCATACATTTTAGAGATAGTCACAGTTTGTTATTTTATTCTGTCTCCTTTTCTTGGGTTTTGGGGGGAAATTTTAAATTTTATTTAATTGGAAGATAACTACTTTACAATATTATGATGGTTTTTGCCACATATCAACATGAATCAGCCATTAGTGTACATCTGTCCCCTCCCTCCCTAACTCCTCCTCCCTCCCCACCCCACCCTTCCGGGTCATCACAGAACACAAGCTTTGGGTTCCCTGCATCATACATCGAACTCCCACTGGCTATCTATTTTACATATGGTAATGTTTATGGTTCAAATCTATTCTCTCAAATCATCCCACCCTCATCCTTCTCCCACTGAGTCCAAAAGTCTGTTCTTTATGTCCATGCCTTCTTTGTGGCCCTGAACGTAGGATTGTCAATGCCATCTTTCTAGACTCCATATATATGCAATAATAAATAATACTTGTCTTTCTCTTTCTGACTTACTTCACTCTATATAATAGGCTCTAGGTTCATCCACCTCATTTTAACTGACTCAAATGCATTCTTTTTCTATAGCTGAGTAATATTCCATTGTGTATATGTACCACAACTTCCTTATCCATTCATCTGCTTGTGGACATCTAGGTTTCTTCCATGTCCTAGCTATTGTAATTAGTGCTTCAATGAACATTGGGATATGTGTCTTTTTCAATTCTGTTTTCCTCAGGGTACATGGCAGTAGTGGGATTGCTGGGTTGTTTGATAGTTTTATTCATCATCAAAAAGTTTCTTTTTTTATTTTTTCATTTTATTTTTGAAAATGTTTTATTTTTTTAGAGAAGTCTTATGTTCACAGAAAGACTTAGGGGAAGGTACCAAGATTCCCCATATAACCTCTTGCCCCCACACAGATAGTCTCCCCTATTATCAACATTCCTATAAGACTGCTACATTTGTTACAACTGATGAACCAGCATTAACAGGTCATTGGGGTTCACCCTTGGCATTATATGCTCAATGGGTTTAGACAAATATAAACCAACATACAGTTCCTACAGATCAGTTTCACTACCCTAAAAATGCTATGCTTCACCTATTCATCCCTCTTTGCATTTAAACTTTTTTATTTAACATTTTCTACATTTTGCATTACTTTTATGATAAGAAAAAAATACTGTCATTTAAAGAAACTCTTTTGTGAAGGAAATTACAGGTTGGAGCTTTCATTTTCATGACTCAAAAATACTATGAGAATATTTTCAGCTTCCCTGAATAAAAGCACCAAAAGGTGAACATGCAGTTTCTATATGGAGAATCAGGAGGAGTCAGGGAGTCTCTGAACCTGGGCTAATCAAACAGAAACCAGCCCTCCCACCTTGTTTGCCCTCTTGCCTCATTCTCTTTCCAAGAGCAGGAAATGAGAGTATCACTGCTTCCTGATTCTGAGTGTCGGCTCAGATAAAGTGTGTGCCAGTGGAAACGAAAACTCTCATGACCATATCACTCCAACCACTTGCCATACAGGACTTTTCTTCTCATCTTATTGCATACGTTAACTAAAAGTGACTCACTTTATATTATTTTTTCATTAGAAATTTTCATTTAGATCAAAAGTGGGTGAAGAAATCTGCCTCAGTTCATGTACACCATCCCTTTAGTATGGAAAAGTCAAAGTCACTCAGTTGTGTCCAACTCTTTGCAACCCCATGGACTACACAGTCCATGGAATTCTCCAGGCCGGAATACTGGAGTGAAGATTCCCTATACCAGGGGATCTTTTCAACCTAGGGATCGAATCCAGGTCTCCCGCATTGCAGGTGGATTCTTTACCAACTGAACCACAAGGGAAGCTCAAGAACTCTGGAGTGGGTAGCCTATCCATTCTCCAATGGCTCTTCCCAACCCAGGAATCAAACCGGGTCTCCTGCATTGCAGGCAGATTCTTTACCAACTGAGCTATCAGGGATGCCCTTATTATGGAAAGTAGTTACTATATCCTTTCATAGGAGTGTTCTTTTTTGGCCATTTTTAAAATATAACATTTGTTGCTCAGTTTGATACAGAACAGCTCTTCTCCTCATTTTGAGTTTGGAAATACTATACCTGAATACAAAAAGGAAACAAAAGTACCAAAACTAACCTTGTGATTCTCTGTTCATGTGGCTTAAAACAGTTTTGTACATAACATGTAGCAGCATTTTCTAAGTGTGCTTTAGAAAAATATAAATTCTACACATTTATTATTGTTTCCTGCCTAATGCATGTGCTGAAATTATTAGGATCAACTTCCTTCTGGAGGAANTTCATGTGGCTTAAAACAGTTTTGTACATAACATGTAGCAGCATTTTCTAAGTGTGCTTTAGAAAAATATAAATTCTACACATTTATTATTGTTTCCTGCCTAATGCATGTGCTGAAATTATTAGGATCAACTTCCTTCTGGAGGAAACAGAGGAACAGAGGGTGGAAAAAATAGTGAAACTTTTTGAAACTGCCATTTGACTATCACATAGCTTCCCTTCAGTTCAGTTCAGTTCAGTTGCTCAGTCATGTCTGACTCTTTGCAACCCCAGAGACTGAAGCACACCAGGCCTCCCTGTCCATCACCAACTCCCGGAGTTTACTCAAACTCATCTCCATTGAGTCAATGATGCCATCCAACCTTCTCATCCTCTGTCATCCTCCTTCTCCTTCCCCTTTCTCCATCCCTTTTCTCCATCCTTCATCCTCCTTCATCCTCCTTCTCCAGCCCCCTTCTTGTCCCGCCTTTAGTCTTTCCCAGCATCAGGATCTTTTCAAATGAGTCAGCTCTTCACATCAGGTGGCCAAAGTATTGGAGTTTCAGCTTCAACATCAGTCCTTCAAATGAATANGCTGGATGGCATCACTGACTCGATGGACGTGAATCTGAGTGAACTCCGAGAGATGGTAATGAACAGGGAGGCCTGGTGTGCTGCGATTCATGGGGTTGCAAAGAGTCGGACACGACTGAGTAACTGAACTGAACTGAACTTGAATCTCTTATTCACTGGCTGCTGTTTAAAATTCTCCTTATTTTTGATTTACAGTGATGTCAAGATGTGTCTAAGAATATATTTCTTTTGATTCATCCTTGCTTGAGATTTGGGGGCTTCTTGAATACTGATGTCTTTCATAAGCTCTGAAAAACTCTCAACAATTATCTCTTTACAAGAGATGTTATGTGAAAGGTAATTGGAGTTTGCTTTATGCCAGGTACTTGGGGCTATTTCCAGTCCAGTTCAGTTCAGCTGCTCAGTTGTGTCCAACTCTTTGCAACCCCATGAACCAGAGCACACCAGGCCTCCCTGTCCATCACCAACTCCCAGGGTCCACCCAAACCCATGTCCATTGAGTCAGTGATGCCATCCAACCATCTTATCCTCTGTCATCCCTTTCTTCTCCTGCCCTCAATCTTTCCTAGCATCAGGGTCTTTTCTAATTAGTCAGCTCTTCGCATCAGGTGGCCAAAGTATTAGAGTTTCAGCTTCAACATCAGTCCTTCCAATGAATACCCAGGACTGATCTACTTTAGGATGGACTGATTGGACCTCCTTGCAGTTCAAGGGACCCTCAAGAGTCTTCTCCAACACCACAGTTCAAAAGCATCAATTCTTCGGCACTCAGCATTCTTCACAGTCCAACTCTCACATCCATACATGACTACTGGAAAAACCATAGCCTTGACGAGATGGGCCTTTGTTGGCAAAGTAATGTCTCTGCTTTTAAATATGCTATCTAGGTTGATCATAACTTTCCTTCCAAGGAGTAAGCATATTTTAATTTCATGGCTGCAGTCACCATTTGCAGTGATTTTGGAGCCCAGAAAAATAAAGTCAGCCACTGTTTCCACTCTTTCCCCATCTATTTGCCATGAAGTGATGGGACCAGATGCCATAATCTTCGTTTTCAGAATGTTGAGCTTTATGCCAACTTTTTCACTCTCCTCTTTTACTTTCATCAAGAAGCTCATTAGTTCCTCTTCACTTTCTGCCACAAGGGTGGTATTATCTGCGTATCTGAAGTTATTGAAATTTCTCCCAGCAATTTTGAATCCAGCTTGGGCTTCATTTAGCATGATGTGCTCTGCATATAAGTTAAATAAGCAGGGTGATAATATACATCCTTGACATACTCCTTTCCCAATTTTGAACCAATCTATTGTTCCATAGAACAATATGTATTTCTTTGTCTCTGTCTGATCACTGCAAGCTGTATTTGTGAAGACTCTTATCAGTTAAAAGTTAGAAAAACCTAATTCAAATTGGCTTGAACAGAGGGTGGGCTGGGATGGTAGGGGTAGAGAGATTTGTTGGCTCATGTAACTGAAAAGCTTAAGTGTAAACTCTCTTTAGACAAGATCTGATAGAGGGGCTCAGACATAGCCATGTTCATCAGTATCTCTCAACAACTCTATTTTCTACTTTTCTCTAAAGTTATTTATTCAATAATTGGTTCTAGCATCTTCAAGTGTTCATCAGACTCAATGCCAATAGACCTAGTGAAAACAACCCCATTGGACCAACAAGATGCCCCAAATTGAGTCTCTGACCTGGTTTGCATTTTATGCCCATCCATAATACAATCATTGTAATCAAGGAGGTGAAACTTACTGACTGGCCAGCTTCAGTCACATGTCCACTTCTATAGAGGAAACCGCTCCACTGGAACCTAATGGATTGAAAGGGGTAAGAAGTTATTCCCCAAAAGAGTGAGCAAGATGCTCTGACTTAGGGTGACCAGCTGTGCCAGTTTTCCCGAAACTGTGGGGTTTCCCAAGACCTGGGACTTTCAGTGATATAACTGGGCCAGTCCCAAGCAAACCAGGATGACTAGTGACTCCAGTGCTGGTATCAGATGATTCAAAAAGCTAACATTGAGACACAGTGCCTTGCAACCCATAAAACAGAAGCAGTGCAAGGTCCTCCCTGGAGATTTCTGGATTTTCCCTCTTTCAGGTCTCATGGGAGAACTTCCTGCCCCATCCTTTTTAGCTGAGCTCAACCATAATCATCACTGTATTACAGTGTGAGGCTGAATGGGTAAATCACACACCCAACCTCATGCTGCTCACTTAGCTGGGTTCAAATAAGCCTGATCCTCTCCATCTAGAATTTCAAGCTCCTTTTCTGTTGATAGGCTCTGTCTCAAGCGTCATTCAACAAATTTCTTGATCACTCTACTTTCCCCCCAATTCCAAGCTACATTCTCTCTTCTTTTTGCTTCATTTCATTTTTATTCACTCCTTCCCCCTCTTTTCTCTTTAATCCTGAAGAACTTGGACTACTCTCTTTCAGCCTTGTGTCTGTTCCTCAGACTTGTAGTAATACTCCTTTCTGCAAAGCCATCATTACTCTGATCCACCAGTCTCTCTATCAGCTTACTCACGGCTGATTTGGTCAATAATTTCAAAATAAGGAGACATACAGTGTGGGGACAGACAAAACATTACATTGGGATATAGGAATAGATTATTTCAGAACTTCTGTTTACAATCACTTTCTATTATCCTTTTTTCATCATGTGAGGCTATGTTTTGCAACATAATATGTAAATATTGTAGTACATATATAATTTATAAATAATTTTGCATGTCTGGGAACAAGAACTGATTCTAACTTGTCTCCAGATTCCCAGTGCTTAGTGTACTACCTGATTCAGCAATTGCTTTTTAAGCAAACGTGTCCATGAATGAATCAAATAGGTCACATAAAATCAATAATGTATCAATGATGTTCCTTAGTCTTTGTCCACAAAACTTTCTAAATAAGTCTTTGTAAGGTCATAGGCACTGTCCTTAGGGACTTTTCATTGCTTTTCTCTTTTCCACACTTGCTGATAATGACTTTTTTATCAGATGCACTGCATTTCTACCCACTTCAGTCCCTCCCTGCACCCTCAATCAGATAATCCTGAGACCTCAAGATCTCCCACCTTTGCCCATCTGTATCTCCTGCAAAGCTGGCACCTCCCTTCAGGATCACCAAAACTCCCACTCAAAAATCATGTTTCTGGTCCTTATATTCTGGCATTTCCCACCCCACAACAAGCCTTAACAGTGCATATCTCACTAGCAATAATTCAACATCTAGTCCTCTGGCTCTAGGCTTCTGTGGCCATGCTGGTCCATGATGATGGTTTCCCATTTAAAAAGAAACAAAGGGAAAAGTAAAAACAATGTGAAACATATATACGAATTATGTAGATATATATATATGTTTTCTAGTTGTCCTTTATTGTCCTTTATATGACTGTCCTTTATTCTGAGATTGTGGTTTTTTGTATTTTTTATATCAAAATATTTTTCTCTTACAAATGTTGATGATCATAATAATTAGTTATTGTCCTTACTGAGCAAAATAAAAATTTGGTGATCTTCTTTGTGTCCTGGTATCTTTTACATGAAAATTTACTCATTCATACAACCCAAAGTCTGGAGACCACCAAACTATTAGCAAACACACGGTGTTTTATTTGTTTTCCAGGTGGAGAGAAGTTGATTCATGGGTAAAATACAGAGTCCAAACCAGGTTACAAGCTAAGCTTTGCCATTCAATCATATCTTCACACATCTCTTTCCTAATAGCAAATTTTAGAACCAGGAGTGAGCTTGAGGAACCTGGGGCACTGAGCATCAGTGAGAAATTGAGACGGGTGAGGGCAGGAGGCTCTGAAGATCATCTATGATGACATCACACTGGCACCAAGGGCTAATTCTGTCCTAGAATCTTCCCTAAAAGTGTCTACTATATTTCAGGAGACTTCTTAATATTGGTGTGTTGCTGCCAACAGGAAAATTATGGTTCTTGTGGATATGTCCATGTTCCTACTGCATTTTACTTTATCACCAAAGGAAGCAAGATTTGAGTTTCCCAACTAAAACTCTGCTTGGCAAACTAATAAGGACATAATTCTTTTGTTGTTGTTGTTGTTTTAATTCGAGGCTAATTAGTTTACAATATTGTAGTGTGTTTTGCCATACATCAAAATGAATCAGCCACGGGCTCACATGTATTCCCCATCCAGAATCTCCCTCCCACTTCCCTCCCCATCTCATCCCCCAGGGTCATCCCAGGGCACCAGCCCTGAGCACTCTGTCTCATGCATCAAACTTGCACTGGTGAGCCACTTCACATACACACGTTTCAATGTTACCCTTTCAAGTCATCCCACCCTTGCCTTCTCCCACAGAGTCCAAAAGACTGTTCTTTACATCTGTGTCTCTTTTGCTGTCTCACATTTAGGTCATTGTTACCATCTTTCTAAATTCCATATATATGCATTAGTATACTGTATTGGTGTTTTTCTTTCTGAGTTACTTCATTCTGTATAATAGGCTCCAGTTTCATCCACCTTGTCAGAACTAATTCAAATGCATTCTTTTTCATGGCTGTGTAGTATTCCATTGTGTATATATACCACAGCTTTCTTATCCATTTGTCGCCGATGGACATCTAGGTTGCTTCCATGTCCTGACTATTGTAAACAGTGCTGCGATTACCATTGGGGTACATATGTCTCTTTCAGTTCTGGTTTCCTCAGTGTGTATGCCCAACAGTAGGATTGCTGGGTCATGTGGCAGTTCTATTTCCAGTTTTTTAAGGAATCTCCACACTGTTCTCCAAAGTGGCTATACTAGTTTGCATTCCCACCAACATGTCAGAGTGTTCTCTTTTCTCCACACACTCTCCAGCATTTATTGTTTGTAGACTTGTGAATAGCAGACATTCTGACTAGCATGAAATGGTACCTCATTGTGGTTTTGATTTGCTCTGATAATGAGTGATGTTTGATTTGATTCACTCTGATAATGAGTGATGTTGAGCATCTTTTCATGTGTTTGTTAGCCATCTGTAGGTCTTCTTTGGAAAAATGTCTGTTTAGTCCTTTGGCCCATTTTTGGATTGGGTCATTTATTTTTCTGGAACTGAGCTGCAGGAGTTGCTTGTATATTTTTGAGATTCATTCTTTGTCAGTTGCTTCTTTTGCTATTATTTTTTCCCATTCTGAAGGTTGTCTTTTCACCTTGCTTATAGTTTCCTTTGTTGTGCAAAAGCTTCTAAGTTTAATTAGGTCCCATTTATTTATTTTTGCTTTTATTTCCATTACTCTGGGAGATGAGTCATAGAGGATCCTGCTGTGATTTATGTCGGAGAGTGTTTTGCCTATGTTTTCCTCTAGGAGTTTTATAGTTTCTGGTCTTACGTTTAATCTTTATTCCATTTTGAGTTTATTTTTGTGTATGGTGTTAGAAAGTGTTCTAGTTTCATTCTTTTACAAGTGGTTGACCAGTTTTCCCAGCACCACTTGTTAAAGAGATTGTCTTTAATCCATTGTATATTCTTGCCTCCTTTGTCAAAGATAAGGTATCCATAGGTACATGGATTTATCTCTGGGCTTTCTATTTTGTTCCATTGATCTATATTTGTATCTTTGTGCCAGTGCCATACTCCCTTGATGACTGTAGGTTTGTAGTATAGTCTGAGGCAGGTTGATTCCTCCATTCTTCTTTCTCAAGATTGCTTTGGTTATTCAAGGTTTTTTGTATTTCCATACAAATTGTGAAATTATTTGTTCTAGTTCTTGGAAAAATACTGTTGGTGGCTTAATAGGGATTGCATTGAATCTGCAGATTGCTTTGGGTAGTATACTCACTTTCACTATATTGATTCTTCTAGTCTATAGACATGGTATATTTCTCCATCTATTTGTGTCATCTTCGATTTCTTTCACCAGTGTTTTATAGTTTTCTATATATAGGTCTTTTGTTTAAGTAGGTTTATTTCTAAGTATTTTATTCTTTTCATTGCAATGGTGAATGGAATTGTTTCCTTAATTTCTCTTTCTATTTTCTCATGTTAGTGTATAGGAATGCAAGGGATTTCTCTGTGTTAATTTTATATCCTGCAACTTTACTATATTCATTGATTAGCTCTAGTAATTTTCTGGTGTAGTCTTCAGGGTTTTCTATGTAGAGGATCATGTCATCTGCAAACAGTGAGAGTTTTACTTCTTCTTTTCCAATTTGAATTCCATTTATGTCTTTTTCTCCTCTGACTGCTGTGGCTAAAACTTCCAAAACTATGTTGAATAGCAGTGGTGAGAGTGGGCATCCTTGTCTTGTTCCTGACTTTAGGGGAAATGCTTTCAATTTTTCACCATTGAGGATAATGTTTGCTGTGGGTTTGTCATATATAGCTTTTATTATGTTGAGATATGTTCCTTCTATTCCTGCTTTCTGGAGGATTTTATCATAAATGGATGTTGAATTTTGTCAAAGGCTTTCTCTGCATCTATTGAGATAATCATATGGTTTTTATCTTTCAATTTGTTAATGTGATGTATTACATTGATTTGCGGATATTAAAGAATCCTTCCCTGGGATAAGCCCACTTGGTCACGATGTATGATCTTTTTAATGTGTTGTTGGATTCTGATTGCTAGAATTTTGTTAAGGATTTTTGCATCTATGTTCATCAGTGATAT
>SJYW01040403.1:21312-38124 GCA_006410735.1 Raphicerus campestris | reverse complement strand
CCCAGGCTGTTGGTTCCAGAGCCCAGTGCCTTCCTGCTGCTTTCCTCTGCCATCTTCCCTATCCTGTTGTCTCTCGGGTGAAGGCAGGGTCAGTGCCACAGAAGCTGCAAATAGCTTGACCACATTCACTACCCAGTTCCATCAAATAACTATATTTGATTCTTTCCAGATTCATACTTGCCAATTCACCTGCTCCCTAAAATGTATTTTAATCAGTGTTCAAGGTGTTTCCTCAATCATCACTGGACATGTATGTATGCACAGGGCAGAAAATGTGGGTGGTAGGATGTGTATGTTCGTAGGTGAGGTGGAACAAGACGACATTCTGCCTTCCTGTTTCAGCTCCTTCCATAAACAAATGCCCTTCCTGCAGTATTTTTAGTGCCATGTTATTCATATCTTTGTGGGTTTTGTTGGTGATTTATTTCTTGAAAATGGCCCAAACATAGTACTAAAGTGCTGGCTAGGGCTTCTATGCGCAAGAAGACCACAGTGTGTTTTACAGAGAAAAGGATGTATTAGATGAGCTTTGTTCAGGCGTGAGTTCTAGTGCTATTGGTCATGAGTTCAATGATAATGAATCAACAACATACATTAAATAAGGTGTCTTTAAGCAGAAACCCACATAAAACAAAGTTATGTATTGACCAATTGATAAAATGTGACCTGAGGCTCACAGTAACTGAATTTTGTATTCCCTCAGGGGGCAATGATTCCATATTCGCTAATTCAGTGTTCCTGGCAACTGTATAGAATGTAATAAGAGTGATTAAGAAGAATCAGCTGTATTTCATGCTGCCTCATAACCTGCCTTAACTAGGTTTTTAAGTAAAGCAGCAGTAGTACCTAGGGAGAGCCACACGGGTAAAGCCATTTCATCTCTAATCACTGTTTTATTTGATGTAGAGCTGATTTACAATGTTGTGTTAATTACTGCTGTACAGCAAAGTGATTCAGATATAAATCCATTCCTTTGACATCTCCAAGTATTGTGTGGCTTACCCACTGGGAGCCCTACTCAGCCAACCTGCTAGGACCTACAGGCAGCGCCCTCTGCTCCTGCATTATCCTCCACAGAGGGGAGCTGGCTAATCAGGAAAGAAACTCCCTCAAAAGGTAAACAGTGAGTACAGTGTACATATGGTGGAAGACAAATGGCTCTTGGTACCATGTTGTGGAAATTATCTCACTCGGGAAGATAAAGGCGCGGGGCAAGCCCAGGTGGCACTGTTGGGTCCCCGCCTCCTTACGTGGTCCATGGTGACGTGTGTGCCAGCCTCTCTAAGAAAGCTCCATACCAACACCAAGCACCCTCAGAATTTGACTGTCCCCCTGTCGAGTGGTACTCTGTGTCAGCCCTGCACACCACCATGTCTGTGACCGCCTGCCAGGGCTTGGGGTTTGTGGTTTCGCTGCTCGGGATTGCAGGCGTCATCGCCGCCACCTGCATGGACCAGTGGAGCACTCAGGATCTGTACAACAACCCGGTGACAGCTGTATTTAACTACCAAGGGCTGTGGCGCTCCTGTGTCCGAGAGAGCTCTGGCTTCACCGAGTGCCGGGGGTACTTCACTCTGCTGGGGCTGCCAGGTAAGGACTGGTACCTGACAAGATGTGGGGGCAGACAGAGCTGAACAGGACACAGCCACCTCTTCCTGAGGCACTGCCAAGGGACCACTGGGGAGGGAGGAGCAACAATCCCCACCACTGAGGTGGGAACAGGAAGTGCAGGAAACTTAGGGACAGGAGCTTCTTGGAGCTGGTAGGGCTCCTGTATCCCTAACTAGGTGGTACCAACTGGCACATTTTTAAAATAACTCTACTGCACACAAGTCTCAGTCACCCACAGGTTCAGGACTCAGGAGGCCCAGGTCATAGCCACTTCCTTCATTTAACCCCAGATCCTCCTCTCTGAGTTGGGGATGGTGAGTCTCCTGAATGGAGTTCCATCTCCAGCCTGCTGTGCCTGGCCTCAGGTTCCAGGGCATCTATGCACAGAGCATCAAAAGAAAACGGACAGAGGAAAAGAACTGGGTGCTATGTTTCTCTGGGGGACATCAGATGGGTCTGCCCCTTCTCTGTGTCTCCTGACCTCCAAAATGTATTGATCACATGGAACCAGCTTCTGAGTTCTCTCTGCACAGAGGAACCTTGTAGAAAGTGCACTCAGCCATGCAGGGCAAAAGAGTGACAGCTGCGATGTGCAGGCTGGCCTGTTAGTTTCATAAGGATTTGTTTGCTTCACAGATGGGTCATGTTAACAAAGAAAACTTCAAGCCTCAAGAGCAGAGATTGTTAAAAGTGTCTTTCACTCAGGTATCAGAGTAAGACATAAATACACTTATTTTTATTTCTTAGTTCTTTTTTCCTTTCAAAAATATTCATCAAAGTCTGGAGAGAGACAATGATATAAGGTGGGCACAATAAGGAGGATCAGAAATAGATACTAGGATTTCTCCTCCAGGAATTTCCCATTAGGTTGCAGAGCCAAGACTTAGGCCCACACAGAAGGTACAAGGTGAAGACTGTCTCACAGTGATTCGGTCTTTCATACATTCCACACTCGGGGCTGGAGAGCTCAGAACAGCCTCAGGATTCTGTGGGCCTGGCATCCCCAAAATGTGAAAGTGCACACAAGGGTGGTATGATAAGGTGACAAGTAAAGAAAACAGAGGGCTAGTGCTGCAGGAGATGAGAGAAAGATGACTTGTTCAGGAAGAGACCCACTGGAAAGGAAATCCCACAAGTGACCCTTGAAATGTAGTTACGAGTTAGAGGTGCAGCATCATAGCAGGAAAAACAGCATGGGCAAAGGCATGAAGGTGTTCAAGGTTGTTTCCACCTGAGGCTTACTCGGGAGGAAATGGAAGAATGACCTTGGTAAGAAGAGAGGATTTATATGGAGACAATGGTGGAGAGCACTGAATGCCAGGCTAAGAGAGGAATGGCCTGTATTCAGACAAGAACATAAGCCAGATCCCTGGGTGACCAGTGGCCGATTCAGTGGGATCTCCCTCCTCTAGGGACTGGAGAAAGGTGAGTCACTCCCATGTCTCTATGTCCTGCTGACCCCTCCTGAGCTCCAGGTCTAACCATCTGCCCTTGGGATTCATCCTCAACTCAAACGCAAAATGCCCCTGGTCTCTCAGTTCATGGGCCTGGGTCCACACAGAGCTAGAGGCTCTGAAGGAGAGAGTCAGACTGAGGCAGAGCACCCAAGTGACACCTGAAGGGTCACATAGCTTCATAAATTGCAAACAACAATGGCAGACCAGGCATTAGCACTTGAGCCAACAATTGCCTTGAAGTACTTTGTGTGATCTCTACAAGTCACCCCGTCCAGGAACTTGATGCTATCATTACCACCCTTTTAGAAACAAGGAAGCTGAGCTGGGGTAACTTGCCCAAGGTCACCTGCAGATAGAGGTAGGGCTCAGACTGTGTCCTACCTGCACCCAAGTCCCAGCTCACAGCCCTCACAGGGAGCCCCACGGCTCTCAGACTCAAAGCAGAAATCCCCAGTACAAAAGCACCTTCCTAGCCTCATCTCTTACCTAAGACTGAGGCTGCAGTCTTGGGGGCATCCTAGAGTAGCAACAGCTGTCAACACTCCCCTCACCCATGTTTATTTTGCAGGTCAAGACATGGAGACTCAGAGAGGCAAAGTGACTTGCCCACATTCACAGAGCTAAACTGGGGCCAAAGTGAAACTATTTTAGGGCCTTCTCTTAGAAGCTTTGTGTGTGTTATATGTGAAGATCCTGCCACTAGATAGTTCAGAGAAGTATTTTTCAAAAAGAATTTTGTAGAAATCCATTTTAAAAGAAAAAAATTCTTGCAGCCCTTCAATATTGATTTCAATTATACTCATTTTACGTCACTTCAACATGGACATGTATAACAATAGATTTAAATTCCTAATGCACATAAATTTTATACAAGGAACCAAAACCACATTTGCAATTATAATTAAATACCACTAAATAAACCCAAATGTCAAAATCCACTTGGTGTTAGGGATATTATTGGTTTTCACTTGGAGTTTAATAGGACAAAGATACAGTTCAATTTTATATTTCACCTCTCTCAAAGCTTTGACTTTAGTATTATTAATGCAGATTCTTTATTCACATGAGTTTGTTTTACAAAGTGGTATTAATAAATTTAAGGTACTCACATCTCTCACCCTTAGCCACCACTTCATCGGGGAATTGTCCTCTCATATCTGTGGTGAAGAGGCATCTGTGACGTGATGCTTTTTGCAATAATTTTGTTCATTTGAGGTGAGGTTGGGATACGGTGCTTCTGAAATGTGGCTCTAAGATTACTAACCTGATTATTACTGGGATCTGGGGAGAAAAAGTTCTCTACTGTGTATTTGCAAGTATGTGTTGCAAGTACGTGTCCAGCTCTGTGACTCCATGGATTGTAGCTAGCCAGGCTCCTCAGTCCATGGAATTTCCCAGGAAAGAATACTGGAGTGGGTTGCCATTCCCTTCTCCAGGGGATTTTTCCAACCTGGGGATTGAACCCAGGTATCCTGCTTCGAAGGCAGATTTTTTACCATCTGAGCCACCAGGGAGTGAGTTGCTATTTCATATTCCAGGGGATCTCCCCAATCCAGGGATCAAACCCAAATCTCCTACGTCTCCTGGACTGGCAGGCAGATTCTTTACCACTGTGCCACCCACCACTAATTGTTGCAATCAGGTTTGTGCAAAATAGGACATGCGGCACTTATTGGTGATGCTCCTGCAGAATTGACCACAAGGGAACAGGTGTCTGAGTCATTGTACCAGTGCTACAGGTGGGAGAAATTCTCCTGACTCCATTTCTGTTTGAGCTGGAATGAACCCTTTATTCATGGATCAGTTAAGGCTTTCACTTCACTGACTCCTGGTATAAACATGATCATATATGCCAACATAAACCTAGACATAAGTGGCCAGCCTGAGGGTCTGGAACATATTTGCTTTAACTTTTTTCCATTGTCATTGAAATAAAAGCACAGAATTTTTAAATTTCCATGGAGAAGCTACACACTCCCAAGAACGCAAACACAGATACTTAGTCTCAGAGGGAAGAAGTCAAGCACAACCAAACCTTCCAGAGAAACGTGAGGTACTGGACTGATAGTCAACCTTCCCAGATAGTCATTTCACTAAAACCAAAACTGGCAGCCACCCTATCCTGGACTGACCAAGTTTAGACAAGGTCCCCGCTTGGCAGGGACAGGAAGGAAAAGTAAAGCCTTTGGTCTTCCCATATGCACAGAAGTAATAAGGAAATAACTGTAACACACACACAAAAATAAAAGTAAAAAAATTTTAAACTCAGTAACACAGAAATCATGGCACTAGAAAGAACATTTATGCATTCAACAAACATTTGTTGAGTACCTACTATGTCCCAAGCTGTCTGCACATGGGGAAAGACTCACAAATCTAAAAGAGAGACAGAGGACAAACCAACCATTGCAATGCAAAGTTTCTCAACCTAGGCACTATTGATACTTTAAGCCATATAATTCTGATTGTAGGGTGCCGTTCTCCACATTACAGAATATTTAGCAGCATCCCTGGCCTCCACCCACTAGATGGAAGTAGCAGCACCTTTCCCTCCCTAGTTGAGACAGCAGAAATGTCTTCAGACTTGTCATATATCCCCTGGGGGCAAGAGTGGCCCCAGTTAAGAACCACTGTTATAAAGCATAGCCAGTGCCTCCTATGGTACAGGATGTAGACATAAGGGAAGGGAAAACTTCCCAAAGGAAATGACAGCTGAGCTGAGTTACTTAGTTATGACATGCATGAGTTACCCAGAAAGACAAAGAGGTAAAGAGTTTTTCAGAAAGAGAGAAACATTATTGGAAAAGACACAGTGGCATGAGAGAGTGTAGTGTATTAAGAGAATTAAAATAACTTAAGTCTCTTTGTGAGGCAACACAATACAGTGTTATGTGTTAAACACTTAGGAATAATATCTTTAAATGTTAGGCAAGAATAAAACTGAAAAAGGAAGTTTACTAAGGAAAATGTAAACATCAATTAAAAAGGAATATATACTACAGGATCCTAGATAGGAATATTATAAAAGTGTTAATTTCTTCCTAATTGATGTATAATAAATAATACATTTAACTAATTGTATGATAATAATGATAAAACATATTGAAACCTTACTCTGCCCTAGGCATTAGTTCGAGAAATTAGTATATGTTAATTTATATTTTATTTCTAATTTGTGTGATTATATAAATTTACATAAATTACCTTATACTTACTTTAATTTTCACAACTCTATGAGGTAAGTATTGCTATTATCTCCATTTTATAGAAGAGGAAACTGAAGCACAAAAGGGCTATAGAACTTTCCCAGTGACACTGTGATAGTAAGTGGCAGCTGAGAATTCAAACCCAGGCAGATTTTTTGCAGAGCCTAAGCCTGTAAGAATAATATTACAAGAATTCTAATCAAAATGCTAGTGAGAGTTTTCCCTTGGGAGCATGGCAAAGTGGTTATCTATAAGAAGAAGCAGATGAAATTAATTTTTGAATGTTTTTTAAGGATAATATTAATATAAAATTAGAGAGTTAACTCTGCCAGATATTCAACCAAATTCTAAAGCTGTGATAATTAAAAGTGCACTTTATCCCAAAGATAGACACAGGTCAATGGAGCAAAGTTTAAAATTAGGAAGACATATGTGTGAATTTAATATAGGTAGAGGAGGTTTTACAAAGCATGAGGAAAGGGAAAGTTATTTAATAAGTGCTGTAAAAATTATTGATTAGCTTTTTTGAGGGAAAAAAATGAATCATAGACTACAAACCAAAATAGGTTCCAGATTAAAAAATGTAAAGATACACAAAACACTTTTAAATTTTCTAAAATTCTAAAATAATTCTAGTATCATTTCTAAATGAAAAATAAATTCCTAAGCATAGAAAAGAACACTCATTTTACTACATCATTCAACAGATTTTTATTAAGCACCTATTATGCACCAGGTACTGTGAACATGTAAATGGAAAACACTGTATTTTTCTAAAACCATGAAAAAAATTAATAAGCAAGTATTCAATGTGAAAAGATCTTTTTAGCAATCATAACACTATATTAAGATCCTTAACAAATAATTCATGTAAGTTGATAGACAAAATGCCAAATTCCAGTAAATATATGAGGAAGAAGTCATAATTCACGAAAAAGAAAAACACTCCACAAATATTTGTTTAAAAAATAGTTTCAAACTCATTAATAATCAAAGTAATGCAAACTGAAACATGCAATCATGTATAACAACAAACTAGCAAAGCAGGTAAGGGTTTCAGTGAGGCAAGATCTTTCAAATGCTGTTGATGCTTCAAATGCTGTTTACTAGGAATAAAATTCATAGGAAAAAAGTCTGCCTCTACATAAAAAAGATTTTTTTTTAAGATTTTTTTAAAGCCTCATACCCTTTGACATCTTAGTTCCTCTCTTAGGAATCTGTCCTAAAAGAGTAATCAGAGATACTGGCAAAAGAGCCATGTGAAAAATGCTCATCATTGTTTTTCACACAAACAAAAAACTGGGGGAGGGGTAAAGTCTAATTATCTAAGAATAGACGCTGTTTTGGTGAACAGTTGCACTTCTATATGAAAGTGAAAGTGTTAGTAGCTCAGTTGTGTCCAACTCTTTGTGACCCCATGGACTGTAGCCCATCAGGCTACTCTGTCAATGGAATTCTCCAGGCAAGAATACTGGGAGTGAGTAGCCATTCACTTCTCCAGGGAATCTTCCCGACCCAGGGATCAAACCAGGATTTCCTGCATTGAAGGCAGATTCTTTACTGTCTGAGCCACCAGGGAAGTTCAGTATTTCTATATAATGAAATACTAATATACTCATAGATTAAGTATTTAACATTAAATATATTAAACAATGTTTACAAAGTACTTTAATTGTACATGTATGCAATTAAGTGAAAAGAGAAAAACATTAAATTGTATGATCTCTTAATTATGTAAAAATATATATACAGAGAATAGATTTAAAAGAAAGTACGCCAGATATTTTGTCTAAGGTTTAAAATTATGAGTAAGCTTTGTTAACATTTTCCCGCTTCTAAATATTCTATTATGAGCACCANATTGTATGATCTCTTAATTATGTAAAAATATATATACAGAGAATAGATTTAAAAGAAAGTACGCCAGATATTTTGTCTAAGGTTTAAAATTATGAGTAAGCTTTGTTAACATTTTCCCGCTTCTAAATATTCTATTATGAGCACCAAAAGGTAGAGTCAGAAGTTAAGACTATAAAGTGTGTTAGTATTTTAAAAGAAAAGAATCAATGGCTGTATCAATCATTTGTCTTGCTAATAATACTAATTTAACTCCTCCCATATTCCTAGCTATAATATTTTATATTGATATTTGACTGCCATATTGTCTAATTAGCATAGATATTATTGTATTAATATTCCTATAACAACATAAAGAAAAGTTAGGGGGAATGTTTTCTCCAATATCAGTAAAATAACAAAAACTCCTGAAAATGTACAACCTGAAATGGCAACACCAGAACCATATTTAAAGTTGATTATAGGGAGGATTCCCCTCAAGAAGTCAGCAAAATTTTTTGCTTCATTGTAAAAGTGATTAAACAAAGTTGAAACAGACCCATTATTGTTAAACACAATGAGATCATGGATTGTTATCATTGTTATTATATACTATTATAATCAGACCATGAACTGTCATTATCATTAGAGATACATTTAATATATTTTAACAAAGCCCATTGCCATAAACAAGAAAGCCAGATGTTCCTCTGTGGACCCCCAATTACTCTTTAGGAGTGACTGTTAAAGCAGCAGTCCACTCATTCTAGAGCACAGAAAACTCACCAGGAAGTGAAAAATCCCATCTTCCACGTGTTTTAAAGCATGTTAATACTTGTCAACCCACTCCAGAATTCTTGACTGGAAAATTCCATGGACAAAGGAACCATGGAGTCACAAAGAGTTGGACACGACTGAGCTTGCACGCACATAAACGTGTACTTATTTCATATTTTTTAAAGTGTGTACACTTAGAATCTCTCTCTTCTCATTTAATATTCTGCCTAAGTAGAGGGAGCTTTATTTATCCTTTAAAACTAACTTTTCCTTCCTCCAAAAATATAAAGTCACTGTCACCATTTCAAACAAGAAAGAAAGCTTAATTCATTGTTACCTGAATATCTTTTTGTTCTGTCTTGAACTTTTGCATAAAAACATTTTCATAGGAAAATGAGAGAGAAAACTGTCATGAATGAGACTAGGTAACTATAATGATCTTTCCTTTTTAATTTTGCCATTTTCAATCTACATTTGGGTGGTCAATGATGGGGGTGAGGGTGTAAACAAATGTCATAAAATGAACAACTGGAAACCAAACTCTTATAAATCTTTGTGAATAAAAAGCCTAACATTTAATTGAAATAAGAGTGAAATTAGCTCTGTCCACAGAAACAGTGGCAGAATCATTCCTGAATTATTCCAACATTTTCTAATCTAATTGGCCAATCCCCATCCACCAGCAGAGACCATGGTCACTTCTAGCTGCCCCCTCCCCACCTTTTAGACTTGGCCTTATAGCTCAGTTCAGGAGTTACAGAGCCACCAACAGGACTTCACCTAAGTTGTATAACCCTTGCATACTTTCTTCTTTGGGGTTTTCTGGTTCATTCTTGTTACTGTGCAAACCCTGATCATAGAACCTAAAGCAAGGTGTGCGGTTGAGGGGAGTGTTGCCTCCATTCAAATCAGAGTGGAGACCTTGCATATCTGCCTTCTGTGTTTGCTGGGAATAAAGCCATGGGAGTGGTGACTGGGTGCACCCAAGATAACATTGAAATGTCCAGATGCGCATGCTTGTTTCCTGGAGAACATGTACAGGCTAGAGATTGGGGTATAGGTGTGTGGGGGTGTGTATCAGGGCTTTGACATCTAGATTCAAGGAACGTCTCACTAAAATGTGTCTGAATTCAGACGCCAGACACATACCACCCACAGGAAGTAGCAGGTCCATCAATTCTCTAATGTAATTCTAAAATTAAATTATGTAGACAAAACACACCGGCTGATCGCTGGCCAAGCCTCTGTTTTGGTGATTCCTGACATTTTGACCAACTGTAGTAAAGACTGTTCTGCAAAATGTAGAAGAGAACAGTGTATGACACCTGAAAGGGCTCTGAAGTGTTTTGGCTTACCCTGTCCATGTTACGGATTAAAACACTGTGAGCCACGTAAGTGGAGCCGTTTGCCCCNAGACTGTTCTGCAAAATGTAGAAGAGAACAGTGTATGACACCTGAAAGGGCTCTGAAGTGTTTTGGCTTACCCTGTCCATGTTACGGATTAAAACACTGTGAGCCACGTAAGTGGAGCCGTTTGCCCCAGTCGCCCAGCACACAGTATGTTAGGGACAGGGTCAGGAGCAGATGGCCTCTCAGCAACCAGGGCAGGGTCTCTGGTCCAGCCTGCCTGTTTCCTCCCCATGGCCTTTTGCGGAACTTCTGTGTCTGCTTGCCACATGGTCTTCACATGGTTCCTGCGAGTGTAAGGGTGAGATGTCCGTCAACACAACGCCCTGCTTCTTGCCATCCCAGATCCATATGCAGACCCGGAGTATAGCTGTAGGATATGGCCGCCTGTTCTCAAGAGCGGGGACAACTCTTCCTGCCCCAGTCACTCCATATGGAAACAGAGAAAGAGTCCCAGACTAGAAGTTGAGGTGGGACATCCACCTTTGCCATCTTTNAGCTGTAGGATATGGCCGCCTGTTCTCAAGAGCGGGGACAACTCTTCCTGCCCCAGTCACTCCATATGGAAACAGAGAAAGAGTCCCAGACTAGAAGTTGAGGTGGGACGTCCACCTTTGCCATCTTTTAAATTAAGCAGCTGTGGCGCAAGGCACGGGGCAAGTACCTTAACCTCCTTGTACCTTGCTTGACTCACCACCCTCTCCCCCCAAAACTATGGGTGGGGAATAATTAATACCTGCTCTACCCATTTCTGTAAGATCAAAATGGAAAGATATCAATGTAATGGTGGTTTACTAGTTGTGAAAAGAAAATGTCTGCTGTGAGACGGAGATTTCTGGAGCCGTGTTTTTTAAGTGAGGTCAGTCAGACTGGTTTCCCATGANCCTGCTCTATCCATTTCTGTAAGATCAAAATGGAAAGATATCAATGTAATGGTGGTTTACGAGTTGTGAAGAGAAAATGTCTGGTGTGAGACCGAGATTTTTGTGTTTTTTAAGTGAGGTCAGTCAAACTGGTTTCCCATGGTGAACAGGCCCTCAGGGAAGGCTTGTGTGTGTGGTCGGGGGTGGAGGCACGCGAGTCTTAGCTGCGCTTCTTCCCTCGGGGCAGACCCCCAGCCGGGTGGGGCGGGGGTCCACTCAGACTGCTGCCGCGCCCTCAAACCAACCGGGCCTGTGCCGCTCCCCAGACAAGTGCCTCTTGGGGCCGCTTCCCTAACAAATGAAAAAATAATGTCCTTGAACCAAGAGTGAAACTGAACTATCTAAGGAAAACACTGTGAACAAACACAGAGGGCCGAGGAAAACCATCTGATCAGAGCAGCTCCGCGGGAGCACGGCAGGGAAAAAGGCGGCAGCTGGGCGGGAGGACGGAGAGCCGGGCCATGCCCACCACCAGATGCCAAGTGGTGGGCTTCCTGCTGTCCATCCTGGGCCTGGCCGGCTGCATCGTTGCCACAGAGATGGACATGTGGAGCACCCAGGACCTATACGACAACCCCGTCACCGCCGTGTTCCAGTACGAAGGGCTCTGGCGCAGTTGCGTGCAGCAGAGCTCAGGCTTCACCGAGTGCCGGCCCTACCTCACCATCCTGGGCCTGCCAGGTAGGCGTGGGCACCGGTGAGGCCGGGAGCCGGCTGCGGCCTTCACCGCGGCCAGGAGGGACCTTGGAGTTGGGCGCAGGGCAGGACTGTCACAGCACTGGCTCCCATCAGAGATGTGAGAGGAGAAGTTGGCTCCGTGTCAAAGAGGGCTGTGTACTGGAGTGGGTTGCCATTTCCTTCTCCACTATGTAGACCTAGGGAAGAACATCCAAGATTTTACACTCAAAGGAATCGCCAGTGAGGAAGCAGGTCATGAGAACAAGGCGGGTATGGTGAGGGCAGACTCCTGATGCTAGAAGAGACAATATTTCTCAAGGAGAAAAGTATTCGTCTGCAGGTATATACGTGTGACTTGCTCTTGCCTGCACGTACCTAGGGCTAGGTAGGATGGTGAATATTTTCTTACCATCGAAAGAGTTTATCAGGAGTTAATATAATTTCATTATCAATTTGGTTAATTTTTCCTTTGAGAAGTCAGAGTCTCAGTCAGTGCCAGAAAGTATATATTGCCTTTAAGTTACAAATATCCTTTCTCTGCATTTGTGTTGAGAGATTCTAGTGTGCACTCTAAAAAAACAATGCATGTCAAAATATAATTACAGAACTATAATAATTATAATAGTCTCAGAATATAAATATAATTATAAATGACATCCNCGTGTTTTAAAGCATGTTAATACTTGTCAACCCACTCCAGAATTCTTGACTGGAAAATTCCATGGACAAAGGAACCATGGAGTCACAAAGAGTTGGACACGACTGAGCTTGCACGCACATAAACGTGTACTTATTTCATATTTTTTAAAGTGTGTACACTTAGAATCTCTCTCTTCTCATTTAATATTCTGCCTAAGTAGAGGGAGCTTTATTTATCCTTTAAAACTAACTTTTCCTTCCTCCAAAAATATAAAGTCACTGTCACCATTTCAAACAAGAAAGAAAGCTTAATTCATTGTTACCTGAATATCTTTTTGTTCTGTCTTGAACTTTTGCGTAAAAACATTTTCATAGGAAAATGAGAGAGAAAACTGTCATGAATGAGACTAGGTAACTATAATGATCTTTCCTTTTTAATTTTGCCATTTTCAATCTACATTTGGGTGGTCAATGATGGGGGTGAGGGTGTAAACAAATGTCATAAAATGAACAACTGGAAACCAAACTCTTATAAATCTTTGTGAATAAAAAGCCTAACATTTAATTGAAATAAGAGTGAAATTAGCTCTGTCCACAGAAACAGTGGCAGAATCATTCCTGAATTATTCCAACATTTTCTAATCTAATTGGCCAATCCCCATCCACCAGCAGAGACCATGGTCACTTCTAGCTGCCCCCTCCCCACCTTTTAGACTTGGCCTTATAGCTCAGTTCAGGAGTTACAGAGCCACCAACAGGACTTCACCTAAGTTGTATAACCCTTGCATACTTTCTTCTTTGGGGTTTTCTGGTTCATTCTTGTTACTGTGCAAACCCTGATCATAGAACCTAAAGCAAGGTGTGCGGTTGAGGGGAGTGTTGCCTCCATTCAAATCAGAGTGGAGACCTTGCATATCTGCCTTCTGTGTTTGCTGGGAATAAAGCCATGGGAGTGGTGACTGGGTGCACCCAAGATAACATTGAAATGTCCAGATGCGCATGCTTGTTTCCTGGAGAACATGTACAGGCTAGAGATTGGGGTATAGGTGTGTGGGGGTGTGTATCAGGGCTTTGACATCTAGATTCAAGGAACGTCTCACTAAAATGTGTCTGAATTCAGACGCCAGACACATACCACCCACAGGAAGTAGCAGGTCCATCAATTCTCTAATGTAATTCTAAAATGAAATTATGTAGACAAAACACACCGGCTGATCGCTGGCCAAGCCTCTGTTTTGGTGATTCCTGACATTTTGACCAACTGTAGTAAAGACTGTTCTGCAAAATGTAGAAGAGAACAGTGTATGACACCTGAAAGGGCTCTGAAGTGTTTTGGCTTACCCTGTCCATGTTACGGATTAAAACACTGTGAGCCACGTAAGTGGAGCCGTTTGCCCCAGTCGCCCAGCACACAGTATGTTAGGGACAGGGTCAGGAGCAGATGGCCTCTCAGCAACCAGGGCAGGGTCTCTGGTCCAGCCTGCCTGTTTCCTCCCCATGGCCTTTTGCGGAACTTCTGTGTCTGCTTGCCACATGGTCTTCACATGGTTCCTGCGAGTGTAAGGGTGAGATGTCCGTCAACACAACGCCCTGCTTCTTGCCATCCCAGATCCATATGCAGACCCGGAGTATAGCTGTAGGATATGGCCGCCTGTTCTCAAGAGCGGGGACAACTCTTCCTGCCCCAGTCACTCCATATGGAAACAGAGAAAGAGTCCCAGACTAGAAGTTGAGGTGGGACATCCACCTTTGCCATCTTTTAAATTAAGCAGCTGTGGCGCAAGGCACGGGGCAAGTACCTTAACCTCCTTGTACCTTGCTTGACTCACCACCCTCTCCTCCCAAAACTATGGGTGGGGAATAATTAATACCTGCTCTATCCATTTCTGTAAGATCAAAATGGAAAGATATCAATGTAATGGTGGTTTACGAGTTGTGAAGAGAAAATGTCTGGTGTGAGACCGAGATTTTTGTGTTTTTTAAGTGAGGTCAGTCAAACTGGTTTCCCATGGTGAACAGGCCCTCAGGGAAGGCTTGTGTGTGTGGTCGGGGGTGGAGGCACGCGAGTCTTAGCTGCGCTTCTTCCCTCGGGGCAGACCCCGAGCCGGGTGGGGCGGGGGTCCACTCAGACTGCTGCCGCGCCCTCAAACCAACCGGGCCTGTGCCGCTCCCCAGACAAGTGCCTCTTGGGGCCGCTTCCCTAACAAATGAAAAAATAATGTCCTTGAACCAAGAGTGAAACTGAACTATCTAAGGAAAACACTGTGAACAAACACAGAGGGCCGAGGAAAAGCATCTGATCAGAGCAGCTCCGCGGGAGCACGGCAGGGAAAAAGGCGGCAGCTGGGCGGGAGGACGGAGAGCCGGGCCATGCCCACCACCAGATGCCAAGTGGTGGGCTTCCTGCTGTCCATCCTGGGCCTGGCCGGCTGCATCGTTGCCACAGAGATGGACATGTGGAGCACCCAGGACCTATACGACAACCCCGTCACCGCCGTGTTCCAGTACGAAGGGCTCTGGCGCAGTTGCGTGCAGCAGAGCTCAGGCTTCACCGAGTGCCGGCCCTACCTCACCATCCTGGGCCTGCCAGGTAGGCGTGGGCACCGGTGAGGCCGGGAGCCGGCTGCGGCCTTCACCGCGGCCAGGAGGGACCTTGGAGTTGGGCGCAGGGCAGGACTGTCACAGCACTGGCTCCCATCAGAGATGTGAGAGGAGAAGTTGGCTCCGTGTCAAAGAGGGCTGTGTACTGGAGTGGGTTGCCATTTCCTTCTCCACTATGTAGACCTAGGGAAGAACATCCAAGATTTTACACTCAAAGGAATCGCCAGTGAGGAAGCAGGTCATGAGAACAAGGCGGGTATGGTGAGGGCAGACTCCTGATGCTAGAAGAGACAATATTTCTCAAGGAGAAAAGTATTCGTCTGCAGGTATATACGTGTGACTTGCTCTTGCCTGCACGTACCTAGGGCTAGGTAGGATGGTGAATATTTTCTTACCATCGAAAGAGTTTATCAGGAGTTAATATAATTTCATTATCAATTTGGTTAATTTTTCCTTTGAGAAGTCAGAGTCTCAGTCAGTGCCAGAAAGTATATATTGCCTTTAAGTTACAAATATCCTTTCTCTGCATTTGTGTTGAGAGATTCTAGTGTGCACTCTAAAAAAACAATGCATGTCAAAATATAATTACAGAACTATAATAATTATAATAGTCTCAGAATATAAATATAATTATAAATGACATCCTTTCACCCCTGGAAATGATATCAGCTAAATCCTTGTTTCAATAGATAATTAGTTCAAATAGGAATCATAGGAACTTTGCTTTCTAGATATTATGAGACCTCTGAGGTGAGGTGAGGTGAGGTGAAGTCGCTCAGTCGTGTCCGAACCCCGTGGACTGTAACCTACTAGGCTTCTCCGTCCATGGGATTCTCCAGGCAAGGATACTGGAGTGGATTGCCATTTCCTTCTCCAGGGAATCTTCCTGACCCAGGGATCGAAGCCGGGTCTCCCGCATTGGAGGCAGACGCTTTAACCTCTGAGCCACCAGGGAAGCCCCTATGGGACCTCTACTTGATTAAAAAAAAAAAAAAAAAAAGAAAGCAAAGAAGGAAATAAAAGGTTAGACTAATCAGTGGCCCCAAGGAGTGGCCCTGATGTGAGTTTGTTGAAGAAAGGAAAACAGGGCTGTTTTGCCTCTCGGAAACAAACACCTCGTGGACAGGTAGATGGGGATAAATTTGCAGGAACCTGCAAGGCCTGTGAAGCCCTTGAAATTGAATTGTGAAAAGCAACTCAATTATCTCCATTTGCAGAAAGAAATAGAAAGTGGGTATCAGTAGAACTGGGGTGTTTATTCCATCTTTAGAAGCCACTTGTATTGTGAAACAGACTGATCACTGACTGAGATCTGCTTATAGCAGTAAGGGAGGCTGGCTGGAGGGAATGAAGCCCCAGAGAGTGGCTGATGCTACAGGGCAAAGGTCAGAAAGGACGAGATGCAAGACCATGGATTGTTGAGTTGCTGCTGCTGCTTGTCGATTCAGTCGTGTCTGACTCTGTGTGACCCCATAGACGGCAGCCCAGCAGGCTCCCCAGTCCCCGGGATTCTCAAGGCAAGAACACTAGAGTGGGTTGCCATGTCCTCCTCTAATGCATGAAAGTGCAAAAATGAAAGTGAAGTCGTTCAGTCGTGTCCGACTCTTAGCGACACCATGAACTGCAGCTACCCGGCCCCTCCGTCCATGAGATTTTCCAGGCAAGAGTACTGGAGTG